>PVJX010018129.1:0-37115 GCA_004027295.1 Dolichotis patagonum
TTGAAAAAAAGAAAACCACACACAAATAAGTATTTTTCATGAACATAAATGTGAAAATCACCAAGATATTAAATTAAATCCAACAGTGTATAAAAAGAACTCTAGATGGAATTTATCCTAGACATGCAAGACAGTTTCAACATTCATAAAGGAGATCACGTAATTTATTATATCAAAGAGGCAAAAATCACATGAACATCTCAATAGATGCAAAAAAAATATGAAAAACATAAACAACCCCATTGTCTTCGTTGCTTTCTTGTCACTGGAGCACAATACCTGACTCCCACAACTTCGGGGAGTAGAGATTTATTTTGGCTCACATTTCAGAAGTTCCAGTCAATGTCTGACAGGCTCAAACAAGGAACATGGCATGGTGAAAGGGCCTGGGCAGAGAAAAGCTACTCATGTCCTGGCATGCAGGAAGAAGAGAGAGAAGGGAAAACCTGGGAAGGAAGATACAACCTTCCACGACACGGCCCCGCACCCCACTTCTTCCAAACAGGACCCACCTCCCAACAGCAAGTAACTGAGGGTACTCCATGGTCCAATCCTTTCGAAAGGCCTGCCTAAGAAAACGAGGCATTGGTGGGACCTTTTTTTTTTTTTTTGAGACAAGGTCTCTCTGTGTAGTTCAGGTTGGCTTTGAACTTACTATGTAGCCCAGCCTGGCCTCAAACTCATGGCAATTCACCTGCCTCAACCTCCTAAGTGCTGGGGTTACAATAATGAGCCAATATGCCTGGTCTTGGGGACATTCTTGATATAAACCATAACACTAAATCCAAAAAGCAAAATACAAGACAGACACCTCACCAGAGAAGATACAGTGGACCCTTGACTTACAAACATGATTCGTTCTCCAGGACTGGTTGTAACTCAAGTTATCAACTGAAGGCTTGGACTCTTCTCCACAGCCTTTGAAGTCTCTTTCTCCTGAGATCTCAGAGAGACATTGGCCCAGGACTGTCAATTAACCTTATATAGGAAAGGCTGTTGTAATGTTCCTTTGAGAACTCTTAAAGGGTTAAATCTGTATCGGACCATCTGGAAGCACAAATGGCTTGCATTTGGGTCATAACTCAAGACTTCGGTCTTAAGTTAAAACTCTGGTCATGACCCAGGATGTTTATACGACAAACTGGTCATAACTTGAATTGCAAATAAGCATAGGAAAATACAAATGAAAAGAGCAATGAGATATGACTTCACAGCTATTAAAATGGCCAAAATTCAAAAACTGACAATATCAAATACTGGCAAGGATGTGGAGCGGCAGAAATTCTTCTTCATGACTGGTGGGAATGTTAAATGGTACAGCCACATTTGGAAGACAGTCTGGCAGTTTCTTACAGGACTAAATATACTCTTACCATACAAGTCAGCAATCGTACTCCTTGGTATTTATCTAAATGAATTGAAAACTTTAGTCTGCTCTCAGGCCTGCACAAAAAACCTTACAGCAGCTTTATTTATAATTACCCAGACTAGGAAGCAACCAGGATGCCCTTTCATAGTGAGTGGATAAACTGCTGTATATTAAGACAATAGAATTGAGCTATCAAGAGATGGAAATCCAGGGAAGACACCTAAATGCATATCACTAAATGAAAAAGCTTATCTGAAAAAGCTACAGACTACCTAGTCCCAACTATTAGAAATTATAAGGTAATGCTAGAGATTCAGTAAAAAAGATCAGTCATTGCTAGGGTTTAGTGGGAAAGAATGGATAAATACTGCACAGAGGATGCTGTATTTATCCATTAGGGCAGTTGAGACTTCTGTTTGATACTAAAATGGAGGATACATGTCATCACATATTCATCAAGACTTACAGAGTATGTAACACTGAGAGAGAATCTTAGTAAGCTATGGACTTTGGTTAATAATGCGGTATTAATGTAGTTCATCAGTTGTGACAAATGAAACAAGTTACGCAGGATGCTGAGCTTTCGTGGGAAGAGGAATTATATGGGAATCTATACATTTTCTGCTCTGCCTGGCTAGGAACCCTAACTGCTCTAAAATATAAAAACTATTATTGTTTTTATAAAGAAAAAAGTTTGAATACATACTATAACATGGATGAACCTTGAGATCATTATACTAAGTGAAAGAAGTCATTATACTAAGTGAAAGAAGTCAATCAGAAAATTCTGCATGATTATATGATGGCATTCACGTGCCAGTCCAGGGTAGGAAGACCTACAGAAACAAAAGATGCATGAGCGGTTGTTTAGGGTTAAGGACGAAGTGGTGGGGCTTAAGAGAATAATAGCTAATGGGTATAAAGTTACTGTTTGAAGTGATAAAAACGTACTAAAATTGGCTGTGGTGCTGGTTGCAAACTAAAGTCCACTGAGTTGTATACTTCAAATGGTTGAATAGTATAGTCTGTAAATTAAAGCTCAACTGAAGTTTTTTTTCCTGAAATATAACCTTTGCATGAGGGCAATAACAGAGAAGTAAAACAAAGACTGAATAACAAAGAAAGTAGTAAACCTAAGTGAACAAAACAGTACAAAATAATATTAATAATGAATCATGGAGCCTTAAATATATGTGGACTCACAGTATCTGACATCTGTAACATAAATATCAAAATGGGGACAAATGGCATTAGAGTATTCTGCTAGCTATGATGAAGGACAAAGTACCAATCAAGTAGACTTTGATAAGTCAGGACACAAGGATACACAAAAAATAATGGGCTAGTACATATCTGTTGTCTCAGATGCTTGAGAACTTGGTTAATTCCAAAAGTTTGAGGCCAGCCTGAGTTACATGGTGACAGCACTGGTGTCTGTGGCTTCTGATTCTCACTTCTTGAATATCTTAGCTGAACCATCAAAGTCTAACAGAAATATGATCCATTGTTCCTTATCTCTGTATGTGTTACATCCACTTGATAAAGCTTTCCTTAATAATGAGTTAGGATGCTCCCCAAATAAACTGATATTTGCTGTTATGGATTAAAAACTGGTGGTCAACTTAATGCCAGCTGGATTACATCAGCATGCTGCTGAGCGGAGATGTTTTCACTTGAGGAAGGTTGCCAGCATAAATGGAGATGTGGAGAAGGAGAAGGAAGGGCATTAAGGTGTTAAGGCATTAATGCATTGAGGCATTGTGGGTTCTCCTACGTGTTGCTGTTTGAGCTGTTGGGTCTCCTGGAGAAGCTCTGGTCCTCACATTGAGCATTGCTTCCTGGCTCTGGAGGGGCTCTGGAGGGGCTCTGGAGGGGAAGATGTGTGCTGCTTGGTCTCCAGGATAAACTCATCACACTGGCTTCCTGGCATGTACTCGACTGTGCTTGTCGTCGGAGGAGCTCGGGGTCTCTGTGTCGCTGAGGATGGCTGTGGTGCTTTTCAGGACAGCCCTGGTCTTTGTTGTGAGTGTGACTTCTCGGCTCCAGTGTAGAACCCTCGACCTATCAGCACAGCTCCTTCACCCTGCTGGCATAGACTTCCTAGATTCCACCGCTGACCTTTGGGCCTTCCCAGCACGGATCCATAAAAGACACTGGCGTGAGTCCTTCTTGTGGGCTTTAAACCTCCAGTTGGACTCATGGGAGGCATTGTCATGAGCTCTGGGTCTTTATCTGGGCTCATGTGGGACATTGCTGTGGGATTCAGGGCCTTGGCTAAATATTCTATATCTTTAGTGTTGTGGATAGATTTCCTGTATTTTCTTGTGTTAACTCTGGGTGACCATCATAAAAATAATATTATAAACTTCATGTCCTGATTCTAATTGTTCTGCGTACAACCCCTGACTACAACATTTGCCTATCCAGAAAACTAGAGTGGAGCCATGTTTTCTGCTCTGAAGAATCTTCAAGATAAAATTTGATACTTGGAACTTGAGAGGATTCAGGCAGAAGAAAATGTGAACACTTTGTCTAGAGAAATAATTGAATATAAAAAAGTACTAGATGAACCGATATGAGAAAGGGAAAATTCGAAGAATGAGGAATTGAAGCACAACCAAGAACTGACATCTCAGTTGCTAGCTGCAGAAAATAAATGTAATCTTCTGGAAAAACAATTAGAATACACCCAGAATATGAGAAAGCATGCAGAAATGGAGAGAATATATGTCTTAGAGATACAGGGGACCCTAGAAAGAGAATCATAATGTGATCAAACACACGTTCAGAACCAATTTGTAAAACTGGATCTTCTTGAACAAGAATATAACAAACTTACCATTATGCAGGCCCTTGAAGGAAAAAAAAAAAAGCAGACTCAATGAAGAAGGGCAGGAAAGAAAAATATGCAAGCTAAGGCAGCTAAGTTGCAAACTGATCTGAAAATGAAGAGATTTACCTCTGAAGATAAAGCAACTTCATGTTTCCTTTGCAAGACAAATTAAAAAAAAAACAAAAAAAAACAAAAGTAAAAACCACCTGAAAAGAAAGAAACTATTTGGTGCACAATCTCATAGCTTATAACTTGTAAAGATTTGTACTAATATAAATTAAACGCCTATATCTTGTACTCTGAGTAACTAATTTAAAGATAACAATATGCAGTGCATTAACCATTGTTACTCTTCTTTTATTTTGAAATTTTATCTTTTTTTCTCTATAGAATAAAATTAGATTATGCTTGCATGATATGCCATCTGTGACTGGAAAGTCCACTAGTCCTAGCCCTGCTGTAGTAGCCAAATTTCAACATGTTTTGTACCTAATGAAACACCACAGTAGGGTTTTGTACAATGATCCAGTGGTAAGCAACATTCCTTTGGCAAAAGAAGCCGTTCAGCACGATGGTCAGGAACACTGTACCCCAGTCTTGGGATTCCACTTTCCCTTCCACATCTCTTCAGAGGCAGAATAATGGGGAGGTTCAAGCCACAGGCTCCAGGGTCAGGTTGCCTGAGCCTGAAACCCAGTGTCAATGTGCTAGTTAAGGGCACCTAGGCAATTGATTTTAACTGCTCAGTGCCTCAGTTTCCCCATTTGTAGCACGGTATGGTCATGACTACTTCCCAGACTAGCTGTGAGGTCTGAACAAGTAACACATGAAAAAGGTCTCTTACCATTGCCTAGGATGCACCTATCGTCTGAATAAATGTTAATTTTTATTTTTCAGAGGCCCATTGTGAGTGCAAAGCCTCCCTGACAGACTGCAGACAACTCTGTTTTGGGTGGAGACACCAACTGACAGCCATGGTACAGAGGAGCAGCTGGGGTATTAAAGGCCTCAGTGAGCTTGTGAGAATCTGTGTCAGCTGCCCCAAACTGGCCAGGTTAATGACCCAAGTTCACTGCATGTGTGGGTCTAGGGCTCTCCCTGGATGTTACCAGCTCCCTGCTGAGTTTCTACTCAGTCTTCCAGTGTTGGATTCTCACCTGAGCCCACCATATTGGTTTGGCCTCCTAACAATTCGCCACAGTACATTCCAGTCTTGCTTGGGATTTTGAGCTCAAGAAAAGCCTGGATCTGGTAATAGATTGGAATGTTACTTGGCCACCTGCCTTCTTGCCCTCTGCTATCTGCCTACTCCCTGGAAATCCTTGGGCATTTTCCTTTGTTTTACTTCCTAAGGCTTCTTGGGGAACAGGGTTACCATCTAGTTTTCTTTTCTCCTCCTTTAGATCAGAGGTTCTCAACTAGGGCTCAGCTTGCTCCCAGAGAATATTTGGCAGTGTCTGGAGACATTATCACAGTGGGGGTCATGGAGGGACAGTTTTGGGTTGAAATCAAGGATGTTGTTAGATGTTCTACCATGCACAAGGCTGCCTCTCACAACAAAGCATTTTCTAGCCCAACAAAGAATTTTCCATGTCTGAGAAACCCAGCTCTCAGGATTTTGCTGAATAAAATATTCTGTATCTTGCCACAGTATAACAGTATAAAAGGAAGGCAAAAATTTCCCCAAATCTCATTCCCTAGTGATAACAACAGTCCATACTTTGGTATCATTTCTCCAAACCTGTCTCTGCACTCTACACTTTGATTTGTAGATGTGTATAATCTGACAGAACTACATTCCTTCTGCATGTACTGTTTTGTGACTTTTTTTTTCCCATTCAATAATACATCATGGGCATCTTTCCACTGTCAACAAATGTAGATTTGCACTATCCTTTTGAGAAGTCTGTATGGCGTTCCGTAGTAGGGATGTGACACTTTATTTAGATGATCTCTTATGATGAATATTTAGGTCATTTCCAGAATTTTGCTGCTATAAACAAAGCTGTGATAAATACCCTTGTATATACATCTCCATGCACTTTGCTGAGTTAATCTTTAAGATAAACTCTTAAGAGTGGAATTCTGGCCAAAGAATAGCATGCCCTTTTAGGACTTTTGCTATTCAATGCTGAGGTGCCACTTAAACAGGCTTATTAATTCATGCAGCCTCCAGAGGCATGGGGGCGCCTGTCTGTTTTAATCTGCAAAAGCAATTTTTCAGCACTAGCAGAGAATAACAAGGAGTGCCCAAAGGTAAATGTTAAAGTTTCTCTTGCATAGTTGCCTCCTGGAGTTTGATGGAAACTTCTGGAGTTTGACTTTCTTGTCTTCTCTCCCTTAAGCCCCCTTTCTTCTTGACTAAGCAAGGGAAGAGCAGAGGAACTTGGTGGGCAGATGGGAGGTACCCAGTTTGGGGCTGCTGCCCATTCTAGGGTTTTCTCTGTTGGCTGAGAGCTTTCATTGATGTCTCTTTCTCTATGGCTGTTTTCCTCGTTTGAGGTTTTTTTTTTTTTTTTTTAATGTGGTTTTGTTCCTTTGTTTGCTGTACTGGAGATTGAACCGAGGTGCATGGAAGAGGTCTCTGGCCATTGCCTGGGATGCAGCTATCATTTGAATAAATGTTAATTTTTATTTTTCAGAGGCCCATTTTGAGGCAGCATCTAGCTAAGTTACCCAGGCTGGCCTCACACTTCTTATCCTCTTGTCTCAGCCTCCAGAGTAGCTGGAATTACAGGTATGTGCCATTACCTCAGGCCTGCTTTTTGGCTTTTATGGGCTCAAGAGTGAGTTCTCATCAGGGTAATCTCCACCTACAGCCTTAATGTGAAGTTACCTGTTCTTTATGTTCTAACTGGATCAGCTCTGGCTTCCTAATGGAGACTCTCATACTGCTACTTATGCCTGCTACTTATGTGAGACTAGTCCCAAGACTCAGAGTGAATTTCTGAAACCACACCTAGTATCAAGCCTGTATATCTACATATACAGACTATGTTTTTTTCCATGCATAACTATTTACAATATAGTTTAAGGAACAACGTAGGAGAGTCATAATAATAGCCAGTAACAAGATAGAACCATCATAATAATATACTGCAATAAAAGTTATGGAAACAGCTCTCACTCTCTCTCACATACACACCATCTTACCTTTCTGAACTCACCTTTCTCTTGGTATTAGTGCGGTGACACATTGCCTGCGTGATGAGAGGAAGTTAAGCAAATGACATGGCATTGTGACGCAGTATTAAACTACAGAAGATTATTTGAAGCACAAAACCATGATTCCATGACAGTGGCTTGGACAACTGAGTCTGTTCTACACCCAAACCCATCTGCTTGGCAGATCAGTTAAGTCATGAGACAAGAGAAATGACTTTGTTTTAAAAGTTGGCTGATTGAGAAGCTGGAGAGTCATCATTCAGATTTGCTCCTTGGGGCCAGCAATGAATAATTAAAGTGAAGTTTTAAGGAAGTGGGGAGAAGGGAATGCAAATAAGTTCAAGAATGTTTGAATTGCAGGTCATGGGCGTCAAGAGGATTGGCTGCTGCTGACTGACATACTGACATTATTCAGCTCTCCCAAGATTTCTGTAACTCAGCAATTTCTTGTTAGGCTAGGTGATCGTTTTGATAAGTACTACTTCTTTTTTTTTTTTTTTTTTGGAACCAGGGATTGAACTCATGATCTTGCGTTTGCCAGGCAGGCACTTATGCCACTGAGTTAAATCCCCGGCCCTGGATAGTTGACCATTTTAAGCTGTACATTAACAGCCCATATGCTCCCTGTCAGCTACTTGCAAGAGTATAGGTTGCTTAAAGGTTATGTTTGTGTCCATTCGGTGTTCTGTGCCATTACTGGTGAGTTTGGCAAGCCTCTATCTTCCAGGGCTAACAAACTTTTTCAATATGGAGTTAATTCTCCTACAATATGACTCCTTCATGACTAACAAGTGGTTGGCAGTTTTGACACACAGGACAAAGGAATGAGTCACCTCTCAGGTTGGACCAATGCAAGATTTCATTTCATTACTCAGAATAGCTTGCAATTTAAAACTCGCAAAGTTAAAAAAAAATACTCGTGAAGTTTATGTCTACAGTTTTCTGTTTAATATGTTTTGGACCACAGTTACTTTGGGTAATTGAAATTATACAAGTGTGGATAAGGGAGAAATAGTGTAATAGCTCATATGAACAGAATTAAGCGTATCGTACATAGGTTTTCTTTCATTTGGGGTTTCCGTGATTCTTCCGACACGAATTAGTTAGTTGTCCTCACCTCCATTCTTCTTAGCAACTGAGGCTCAGAGACAGGAAACAATGAGCCTGCGTCTTCCTGTAGCTGGGATTTATTCTAAGGTCTTTTGTTTTAAAATGCACCTAGGACTTATTTTAATCAGCTGTGATAAGACATACAGATGCAGAAATGACTGTCATTAAAACAGAAGGTCCAATACTCACAGATACCTAGGAGTATGAGGCCAACATGTGACCAGGGACATACAGGGAAGCACTGGGTTAGGCAGGAAGTAGGGGAACAACCAGGAAGTTGGGCCAAATGAACCACCTTCATTGTGTTTTCCAAGGGAAGAAATGTGGGTAGCTTTAAGATTGGCTACTTTGAACAATTTCCATGAGCTCCAGGGTTTCTGGACTGCCTGCAGTAATCTGATACCTGGGCATGGTCACTTGTTACCTGAGAGTTTAGGGCAGGGAACTGGATAACCTGGTCTGCACACAAAAGGCAAATTGAAGACAGTCATCTGCTATCTCTGCAAACTGGCCAATCACAGTGGATTGGGGTAATCTCCTAGGTAATCTCTTCTGACTCAGTGAGGACTCAGATGCCAGAGCATCAAGAGCAAATAAGATGATATAGTTAGTACATTTGCTGACTGCATGATGTTAGGTTGAGTCTCTCTTGGCTCCAACCAGCTCGACCTATTGAAGGATGCTCTCTTCTGCTTTTCTCCCCAATTCCGTGTATCTGGGACAGTTTTCCTACAGACCTCCTCTTCCCCAAAAAACTCTCACATTCTGGGAGTCTGATGGGGTGTGCTGCTGTATGATTTTGCTTCATCCCTGTAGCAAATCCTAAGAGGAGATACAGCTGGATCCAGGGCATGCCGCTGAGCTAGATGCAGAGACCAGATATCTTGGCTTTGGTTTTCGTGCTCAAAAGTGAGGGGTTTGGAGCTCATACCTGCTTCATGTGCCGCAGGAACCAGAAGAAGATATTTGGAAAAGTTATGCTGCCTGTGTCAAGCCTGCTAGTGCAGGAGCCGCTCTGAGTGGAGGGAATCTCTTCCTGCTGTTTGGCTTTGCAGCTCTCATAAACAAAACCATGTGGAGTGGTTGCTTGGTTTGTTCTTAGTCTTATCTGCTCCTCTGTCTTGCTGGGCACTGCTGCGGTTTAAATGTGTTCCCCAAAAGATAAAGTATTGGGGTTTTGAAGAGGTGGTTGGGGTTAGAGGAGGTCATGAGGTGCGCCCCCGGTGATGGCAATGGCGGCTTCAAAGAAAAGCAGACCTGAGTTAACGCGTTCTTTTGTTCTTGTCATGTGATGTCCTCTATCATGTTATTATGTAGCACGAAGGCCCTCACCGGATGCCAGCACCGTTATCTTGGCCCTCCTAGTTAGCAGAATTGTGGGAAATATCTCTTATTTTGTAAATTACACAGGCCATGGTCTTCTTTTATAACATCAGAAAACAGACTAAGTCAGACACCTCCAGCCTTGTATCTCTCAAGCCCACTTCTGAGATCTCCTCTTCTCACTTCATGTCTAAACTTCTCTATCCAGCATTCTGTCATCTCAGGGGCTTTCTCTTTAGCCATTTATGAATCTTTGTCAAGATGCCAGTGGGGTTCCACTGATGCAAAGTATGGCTTTTAGTGAGCAACAGAAACCAAGTTCAAATGGGAGTAAGCTAGAAAGAGCAATATTATTTTCTCCTCACAGGCTATCTGAGGGGTGGCCAGAGACGGAGCTGGTATAAAGCCTCATGTAACACTCTTGCCTCATCTTTGTTCTTCTTTTTGGCCCTGGTTTGGGATGGGTAGGGTTACATCTGTCCAGCCTCTTGGTCTAAGGAGCAAGATGAATTTCTCTAGCAATTTCTGCCAGAAAATCCCAGAGAATGCTGAGTGGCCTGCTTTGGGTCACATATCTTTCTGTGGTCCAATCTGCAGGCAGGGAAATGGAACAAACACTATGACTGAACTCAACCGAGCCAGGTGTTGACTCCTGGAAAGAACAGGGATGGAGAAGTTCTCTGTTACCAAGAGACTTTCCTGGGGGAAATGTCAAAGGCAAAGGCAGAGTCCTTGAAACTCTCTTACCAAGTACATGCTCACCTTTTTACAAGGAATTTCTGAGGATAAAATGCCCTAATCAAAGAATACAATATGGCAGTCTAACTGGAATTTAATGGGAATATTTTTGGCTTGGAAGAAATTTGGTTTCCAGGCTTAAAAATGACCCTCTTATTTTTGGCAGTGGTTCCTACCCAGCAAATTCCCAGAGTGAAAAGCTTTAGGATTTATATACATATTTTAGAACAGTGTAGGAGTTTACATCTCTGAAATTAGAATGCATCTTATAATAGAAGTGCATATTTAATGTGTTACCAGGCAATAGTTTGTATTAGTTAAAAATCAGAGATCTTTCACTGGATGACTTCAGTTCAAACCTTGGCTCTGCTGGATCCTAGCAGTGTGCTCTAGTGACTCAATTCCTGTGTGCAAAATAATACTAGTAATAATATCTTCCTCACTTACTTGTGAGGAATCAGCAAAGTCCTGACACAGAAAAAACCTCAGTAAACCTTTGCTATTGTTTTTATTTGTAAATCCCCAAAACTGAAATCAATTAGTGGTTGTAGACTCAAGATTTTTTCTTTTAATGTCATGCACGCTAGATAAGTACTCTATCATTGAGCTACATCTTCAGCTCAAGTTAGGAGTGTTCGTGGGAAGCCACAAAGTTAGCTTTTAAAGAAAAGGGGGACATTTGGGAGAAATATCAGATTTCACAGAATTGACAAGCAACTGGGAAGTTAGGATTGCTAAAACAGCAGAACATAAAATAGACCTGGGAGGGCAAGATTCAGAAGCACAAGTGTCAGTCTCAGAAGCTATTCTAATTATTTAAAACAATAGCTACTTGATATAGGCAACTGGTTACAAAAATGTTGGAAGAGCTGAAGACCAAAAGAGACTAGGGTGCCATGGACAGGATGTAAAGCTGCTACCATGCCAGGGACTGGGACCCACATGCATGGCTGAGCTGCTGCAAAGGTCATCGCTCCCGCGGTTAGAACTTCATTACTGCAGCTGAGTAGAAATCTGAGCCATTTTCCTGCGGATGTAGCTGAAATACCCCTGATGCTGCTGGAGCCACCTGTAGTTATGTCCAGTTGCTGACTGTGGTTGTAGCTACTAATGCTAAAAATCATTGTCAGAAACCTGAAAGAAATGGCTTCTCCTTTCATTCAAGGGACCCCACTGGCAGACCTTACCGGCAAAAGGAATTGAAAAAATGTGGTCTGCAGATTCCCAGCCTAGCTGGCAACAAGGAAGTGACATAGATGAGTGTGGGAGTGAGAGGTAATGGATGCAGCCTGGCTCTTACCCTTATCAGGAAGAGTGCAGCCTGAACACTCTTGCCCTGATCATTAGTGTCCCTCTGACACTTGGAACTTTAAATGCCATACTCTATCTAGGAGCATCTGGCCTGTGGTGAGAAGGAAAAGAGATACCTAGGTAACTAGGGAGGGATGGTACCTGAATCTCACAGGAGTACACAGTGGGAGGTTTCTCAGGCTGAGGTGCTGGAAGCCTTAAAACACACGTTAAGTTCAACTTGATGAAGTAGTTTTCTATCAACAGAAATGCGCTAGAGCTGATAGCTGTATTTTTACTAGAAGGACAAGGCAGAGACAAATTATTGAATGGGTGTGAAGAGGCAGGAACTAGACAGCGACCTCCAGAGAGTAAAGAAGCATAGAAATGCCAACTCCCAAGGCTTCACGTTGACCCATGACATCACTGCATGTGCAGACTGCTGAAGAACAGGCTAGGGCAGCTCGGGTTTGCTGACGCCTGGTGGTGCAAACAACCAGCCCTTCACCTGTCCAGGTCTATGCTCCACATGTGTTCCTCAGTTAATCTTCACCACGCTTCAAGTATACACTGTTGTCATCCTTACTTTACAGACGAGGAAATGAGGGGCAAAGAGTGGTTAAAATAAACTACCAAAAATCTGAGCGCTGATGAGTGGAGAAGCCAGAAACTAACTGCAGATCTGTTGAGCTCCAGAGGCTGTCTATTCATTTCAAGTTCAGCTAAGCTAGCACCTGGGGAGGTTAGCTGACTGCTGTAGGTTCCACGAACCTCTGGGCAATGAGATACACACATCTTGAAGGGATAGTGATATTCAGTGTATGAACCCCCAAAAGTGAATTTGACTCACTTATTAAAATCATGAGAAATAAAACTGACAAATTCAGTCCTGACACATATATCTGAACCCAAAGTGTGTGGTAAGAGAGATCACCATGGTTTTTTGTAAAATGATCTTCCCAACCTCTGATTAACTGACTCTTAAGTTTCTCACTCTCATTAAGAGCACAAAAGTGTAGGGAATGCAAACTGGGTGAGGAGCTGAGCCTGCAAGCCTCTCCATTCCCCTAAGAACATTTTTTTCTTTTGCTTCAAGTTGATAGAAAAATTTCAGTAGCTGTTTGGAGGGCTTGAGCTCTGTGCCTTGCAATCAAGGGATACTGTAGTGGATGGTGTCTAGCTCTTGTCTGAAAAGTCTACAAGATAATAATATCTTGCTGATCTTGTTGATTGCCCCAAATTCAGACATTCAAGAGAAGCTGGTGCTACATTAGGATTGATCAGACTTCTTGAATTGGGGAGAAAGCTTTCTGTTATTATGACACATACCCAAGAAAGTCACCTTATAAAGAGAAAAAAATATATATTTTGACTCACATTTTGGAGATTCCAGGCCATGATAGGTTGACCCCATTGTGTTTGGGCCCGGGGTGAGGCAGCACATCATGGCGGGAGCAAATGAAGGCAAAACACTTACCTCATGACCAAGGGATGAAGAATGAGGCAGTGTTCCTCAAGGGTGCACCCCAAGTGATCCGGGCCCTACCTTTTTTTTCTCCCACCTCCCTACAGTACCACTTTGGGAACCAAGCCTTTAATATATGAGCTTTTGTGGGGGGATACACAAGATTCAAATTATAGCAGAAGGCATATATAAGCTTTCCCTGTAGACTAATTATTTAAAACAGTAGCTACTTAATACAGGGAATTAGATGCATACCATTAGGGCAAGAGTGCGGGGCAAGAAGGTAGTGGGCTCTCAGCAAGCTAGAAGTGATAGCTGATTCTGAAGGGTTACAGGTGGAGGAAGCAATGAGCCTCAAGAGATAAATGACATCTCCCACACTGAGGATTAGTTTCGGGAAGGATCTCTGAAGCAAAAGACCCCACAAGAGTCAGCTTCAGAAGCACAAGTGGAGGACAGCTTATGCAGAACCCATCTGGGGAGGTCTGTTTGCTCCTTCTCTCCCCGCCTCTGTTCTCCCTGCCATGTGCATCTCACTGCAGAACAGTGAACAACTGGAGCGAACTGGTAAGGAAGCAGGTATGTGAGAAAATATGCAGAAAGGCCCACCTTACCTCCTCACTAAAGGCAGACAGCTTTCCATCAGTGAGTACTGGCTTTCACTCTAGCATCCTATTATAATCCTTTTCTGGGCGTCTCTTTGAAACCAGACTCTGATGGGTGTTGGGCCAAAATGAAATGAGGATGTATTAGTTAGCTTTCCCATTCCAAGATTACAATACCTGCCACTCACAACTTAAAGGAGGAGAGGTTTAAATTATCTTAGGGTTTCAGGAGATTCAGTCTATAGTTGACTGTATCCAAGGCAGAAGAATGGTGGGAGGGCATGGTGGAGCAAAACTGCTTAGTTCATGGAGACTGGGAAGCAGAGCAGGGGAATGGCAGGGTGAAGGACCAAATATGGCACCCAAGGTTTTGCCTCCATGATTCACCCAGACACACCCAAGAGGGTGTTTTATTAATCTCCTGGGTGTCTTTTCATCCGATGAAACTGACAAGTCAGGATTAACAGTCACAGAAGGCGAGTCCAGCAGAGCCCTGGCGATCTAGAAGCCCATATGCTAGAATAAGAGGCTGCCATCTAAGAGATAAGTATAAAATGATGGGATGCAGATGATAACACAGGCTTATCTTCATTGAGCACCGTGTGCTAAGCATGTTGCCTGAAGGACCTCACTTCTAACAATCGCATGCAGTAATGACTGCCTTGGCTAGTTTATAAATGAAGAAATTCGAGGTCAAAAGGTGTTAAGTGAACTGCAATTCAGTTCTTTCTGACTCCAAATGTGGGTTCTTAACCTCTCTGCTGTTTAATCATGCACAGGTGGTCACCATGGTAGTGGGTGTGGAAGAACAGGATTCGAAAGTAGATGATGTATCCAAGAGAGAGAGAAAAGTGTGTTTGGAAATGTGAGTCAGCGTTTTCCAAGGCTGCATGTCTGCGGGGGTGCGAGACGTTGCTTGCATAGCTGCTAGTTAGCATTTATGGAGCACATATACCTTTCAGGCACTTGACATGTCACGGATCCTTGTAGCTTGCCAGATGCTCTTACTTGTATTTTCTTACAGGAGGGATTGGGGGCTCAATGAAGTATAGCCAAGTGACCCACAAACAGCACAAGAGAGAAGCCAGAACTGGAATTCAAGTTTGTCTCGATCCCAAAAGTTATTCCTTCCATGACATCACTCATGTAACTGGAAATGAGCATCAACAAGCAAAGGCAGATGGAGCACAGGAGACTTTTGGGGGATGTTCTGACTGCTTCATTCACCCTCTTTTGTGGAACTAACCCCTTGTTTCCTTTTAGGAATCAGAGATCACCAGCATCCTACCCACTTACTTTGAAGGGGACCTGCTCTGAGTCCTAATTACCAGTCTATACCTGGACTCCCCTTGGCTGCAGTGATTGGCTAAGTGACAGGCATGTGACCCAAGCCAGTCCAATCAGAATGAGTTCTGGGACTAGAAAAGGAGTTTCTGGGCTAATGCTTGCTTTTTGCCTGTGTGGAACCAGAGGGCTGAACCTGAAGTTGGTTTTTATTTTTGTCTCATTTCTTTGTAATTTACATGGACTTATTTTATTCTGTTCACATTGTTCTACAACCTACACGAAAAACAAAAACCTAGTCCATTTTCCAAGACTAGATCAGAGGCAAGTGGCCAAAAAGGAAAACAGCACAGTGAGCTACAAGAAGGGCTCAGGCACCTGGACAAGCCACCTTGCATGTCACACGATGTTTTTAAAGCTGCAATTACAGCTACAGTAGACTTTCCTGTCTTTGCTGCAGCCACATGGCTCCTACCTGCGAGACTCCTAAGATGGGCTGAGGTGAAGAAAGTGGGGCACGGCATTGGCCCTGGGCTGTAGGGTGAGGGCTTTGGGCAGTGTGGAAGGAGAAGGGACAGCTATTGCCCTGCTGATGTGAGCAGTGAAGAGTAAGAAGCTGGGAAGGTGGGGCAGAATCCAGGGCCCTAACTCTGGCGTCTGGGGTCCAGCAGGGCTCCTGACCAAACCTGGATGGCAAAACCATTTCTGGGGGAAAACAACTGTTCTCTTAAGCCAACACCCCATGTTATAAATGAACCTGGAGAGAATCAGACACTACTTGTAGCTTCAAGAATAACTGCCCACCAGGCTTACAGACGCAGTGTTCCTGGGTGGGTCATCAGGCAACTGTGTTTCATAACACAGCAATAAATAGGAGATTGAGATTACAGTGAGAAACCAGTTTGGACTCCCCCGTGGGCTGGCATAGTGCCTATCACTCTGAGCAGGGATGTGCCAACCTGGTGCCAGCCTGGGGCTTTGGCACAATACATTCCTGCCTGATGTGCTCTTCTGCCACCTATCACCTGGCTCATCATCTGATCTCAGCCTCAGGACACTTTTCCCTGAACTGCTCCAGACTCCTAAGGCTGCCCCTGTAGTTCTTGTAAGGCCAGGGGCACCTTCTCTAGTGGTCTCTCCTCTGCCCCAGAACCTAACTCAGTCCCTGAACCATGCTTGTTATCTGAATATGTAAATAAATAAACAGGCAGCATGAATCATGTCTCTGATTCATCTGCAGGTGAGCTTCACCTAGGGTAGTTTTGTGGGCATGCGACCAGCAGCATCGCACAGGCCTGTACTCAGAAAAGAGTGTCTTGGGTTTGTCACTATAAGCAAATATCACCATTGTTGTCTTCAAATTCTTATCTCTGAATTTGCACTTTGTGAGTGAAGTCCGATGGAACCAGGGGACTTGGAGCCTCAGCTCACACACAGTCCTGCTTTCCTGGCCTCCCCAGGTGGGTTCTCAGATGCTCTCCTATCCTGCCCGCCAACTCCCTGCCCCATGATAACTGCTGCCCTCCACCCCAGCAGGCACACACACTCAATGATACGAGCAGTGGGGCACGGTCCCTGCCCAGGGCTAAGCACTACAGGACAAGCCAGGGGCTGTGTCTTCACAAGGTGGAGACTCCCAGACATCCCTGCTGTGTTCCCAGAGCATGTTAGCTGGAGGCTTGAAAACCCTCCGGGGCTGGGGCAGTAGGTTACGGGGGTTGAGGATTCTCAGCTTCTCTAGCCCTAGCCTGGCCAGGGCAGGTTGTGTCAGTCCAGTTACTGGCAGGAAGGGGAACCCAGCACCCTGAAACCCAAATGAGTGCGAGTGTCCCGTATCTCAGGGCCCCCATACCTGTGAGCTTTTGTATTCTTCCTGCTAGTGCCCCTGTGCCCCGAACTGTTTCAGCAGCTGGATCTTTGCTTGGTATATATGTGTATTTCTCTCTTCTTCCTCTCAGCCTTGCTGAGTGTCTTGTGGCCACTTGAGGCTCCCTCCTGGGATGAGTCACTGAAAACAAATTGTGTAATTTTAGTGATTTTGCTTTTGTACTAAATGACCTGGCATTTGTATTTAAAACCAGAATCCACAATATAAAGACAAGCAGTAAATTCATACTAATAATGAAAAAAATCGAATGTTTCTTTACTTAGAACAATAGCAAAGAAAAAGTACCATAAGAAGTACAGCGAGATCATGGAAGAAAAAGAAGTATTCTATGGACTTTTATAGTCCTTTTGTTTTTCCCTGTTATTTGAATAAAGAGTCCTGGATTTCAATTTTGCATTGACCATGTCCCAGTTCATGTTTGTTAAATGAAAGAATAAGCACATAAACAAGTGTCTTTATTAAAAAGTGGGACACATTCATTATTTTCGATCTCCTGACAATACTGTGTATAATCAGGGTGGCAGATAGGTTATGAACATCTGAATAACAAAATTACTCAGAAAACATACGACGACACTCTGTCACTTAATGATGGCTGGAGATCTGAGAAATTCATTAGAGACTTTGTCGTTGCAGAGACATCACAGAGTGTACTTGCACAAACATAGACAGTCTAGGCCAAGTGCCTGATGCAATCAGGAAAAGCAGTAACCATGAGCTGTGCGAGGCTGCTGCTGGCATACCATGGCATGGTGTTTTACAGCAGATGTGTTCTTGTAAGTTGAAAGAGTACTCTCTAAAATAACCATAAGTATAGCACTGTAAGTGCATAAATGAGTACCATGGTTGTTTATTATCATTATCAAGCATTATGTACTACATGTAATTATATGAGTTTTACCTTCAAAACCTGGCAATATAGTGATTTGTTCACATCAGTGTCACACAAATACACGAGGAATGTATTGTGCTATGATTGCTACGAAGTCACTAGGCGATAGGGATTTTTCAGTTCCTTTGGGACTACCGTGGCATAGTGCTATCTGCAGTTGACAGGAAGGTTAGTATGTGGCACCCTGACTGTATGCTTACACTGGGGTGATTCACCATGTTTTCTCAGCATCAACTTTCATGTCTCACTCCAATCCTGGCTCTAGTTTTTCTGGAGTAACTTGTATTAAACTAATCCTCCAATAGACAACAACTATAAACTCCAGACAGAGTTTTAAAACAACTATTTATAGAAAGCAGACAAAGTAGAGGGTGTTCAACTCATGAAAATGGTAAACATACTGAGATACATGTGCACACACACACTCACACACATGCACACATGCTATAGAGGGACATAAGCCCTGAAGCCAAAGGATCTGTGTGCATCTTGCTGATGGAATGTAACATGTGCATAGTAAATTTTTTGGTGCCACTTCTGTTTTGTCCAATCTTGTTTGTTCTTTTTGGTTTTTTCTTTTTAAGGTCAAGTTCACTGGAGCACAATGTACCCAAAACAAAATGCATACTCTTTAATTGTGTCATTTCATGAGTTATAAAAAACATATACAATTGTGTAACTGTCACTGCAATAGATACAGAGTAATTTCCATTAGAACCAACAAGTCCTTCATGCTCCTGGAAGTCCATGTGCCACCCCTGATCCCAGCCCCTGGCAAAAACTGATCTGATTTCTATCACTACACCATGGGCTTTCAGGATGCCCTGTAAATGGAATCATACTAAATGTAATGTTTTCTACCTGTTCTTTTTTTACTTATATAATGTTTTCAAGATTCATCTGCTTTGCCGTATGTAATAAATTACTCCTATTATGGCTGAGTAGCATTCCATTGTGTCTGTGTGTCTGTATCTCAAGTTGTGGAGATTTGGGTTGCTTTCAGTTTTGACTTATTTTGAATAAAGCTGTGATAACTATTTGCCTGTGGGTCTTTGTGTGGACATGCAGTCTTTTCTGCTGGGTGAATACCTAGGAGTAAGATCACTGAGTCACATGGCAAGTGTATATTTAATTCTGTCAGACACTATATTCTGAAGCAGCTGCACCAGCAATGTAATGTGGGTTCCAGGTGTTTGATGCCTTCACCAATACTTAGGATTGCCAGCATTTAAAGAAAACAAATAAAAAAAATTTTTTTTTGAGATAGGGCCTCACTCCAGGCTGACCTCAAACTTCAGGGCTCAAGTGATTCTCCTGACTCAGCGTCCCAAGCAGCTGGGTCTATCAGTGTGCAGTGTGCACCATCGTGCTTGGCTCTAAGGAAGTTTATAACCATTGTAATATATATGTATTTTTATCTCATTGTGGATTCAATGAACATTTAACTAATAAGTAATGGTACTGAGCATTTTTCATATCCTTAGTCACAGCACAGAGTGAAATACAGTCAACTCTCACTCATTAAAAATTGTATTTTTATTCTTTTATTAGTGAATTGTGAGAATATTTTATATATTTGGGATACAAATCTTTTTCATCAAATCTTTGTTTTGAAAAGATTTTCTCTGGTCTATGATTGGTTCTTTCTTTTTATCTATCTTTTTTTGGTGACTGGTCTTTTCATTCTCTTAATGTTTTTTTCAAAATCAAAAAGTTGAAATTCAATAAAGTCCAATTTATTGATTTTTTTCTTTTATACGCTGTTTCTTGTGTCCTAAGAAATCATTACCTAACCCAAAGTCACAAAGATTGTCCTAAGGTGTCTTTTCCTGGCTTTATAGTTTTAAGTTTTACAAATATAGATCTACAATCAGTTTCAAATAGTGTTTTCATATGATATGCGGTGGAGTTTGCACTTTGTTTTTTATGCATTTGTATATCTAATTGTCCCAACACCTCTTGTTGAAAATCCCATTCTTTCTCGATGGAATTACCTTTGTAACTTTGTCACGAATCAAGTGGCCAAGTATCTATGAACCTACTTCTGAACTCTATTCCATTCTATTGATCTGTGAATGTACCCTTTGGCCTGTGTTGCAATGCCTTGATTATAGTTACATTTGTAAGAAATCTTGAAATCAATGGACATAAGTTCTCCAATTTTTCAAAATCATCTTGACAATACTAGACCCTTTGTCTCTTCTATAAAGGTTGATTTCTGTTTTAAAAGACTGGGTTTTAGGCTTGATTGACTTTATAGATCAACTGAAAGTGGACTGACAGCTAAACTGCACCAAGTCATTAAATCCATGAGCACAGCATTATCTCCCTTTACTGAAGTCTCTTTTGGCGTCTTCCACGCCCTATAGCTTGATAGTTTCCAGTATATAGTACATGTATACTGCACATACTTTGTTAGACTTATCTGTATTTTGATGCTATTATCAGTTGTACTTTTTAAACCATTTCAAATTCTAGTAGTTCATTGTCAGAGTATAGGAGTTAAATTGATTGCCATAAACTTGAGCAATCCATCTTCAGGGGCTGATAAAAATAGGATATGCAGTTAACAAAACAAGTTATTATGATAAAAGACATTGTCATTAATCTCTCTCAAGATGCTCTTCCTCACTTCAAACCCTCCTACCCCTCTGGTCTTGCCGCCTTCTGAAGCAGCTCTGGTGTCCTCTTACGTGAGTGTCTTCAGTTGTGCTGTTCTGGCTGCCTTGATGTCTTGGAATTGAATTGATCACTCATGGTCGTTTTTATTTTAGGACAGAGGTAAAACATTAGAAGTTGTGGTGGCACGTGTGCTGAATAAACTGGATAAGAAACACCATAATATTTTTATTTGACAGAAATTGGCAGAAGTGTTTTGAATCAATGGAAAGGAAGAGGCACAAAGGAGGTCCTCACACTGAATCTGCCAGCACCTTGATTTTGGACCTCCAGAACCATGCGAAATCAATTTCTATTGTTCATAAGCTTCCTCATTTACGTTATTTCAGTATAACAGCTTGAATGATCTAAGATGCTCATTTACAATGACCTGTGTTTTAACAGACTTGGAGAACAATGTATACATATATCAAAATACAGTGTTAATCTGTCAATTAAAAAATTTTTTTTATTAATTTGAAAGAATAAAACAAAAGGGGGCAGTACAGAGCAGATCTGAACAGGACAACATAGGCAACACAGTACTTTACATTAAGACAACTGGACATCAAATTTAAAAATTAATTAATTAATTAATTAATTAAAGAAAAAGAGGACAGAGTGACTTGGAAAGAGCCAACAGCAATTTGATCGCTGTTATAATAGTTGTTTGTTCAAAATTGCTATCTAATTCAATTTTCCTTTGTCCTATCTATTGTTTCTGGGCTGTGGATTGCCTTACTGTTAGTTTGTATATATTATTCTCTTGATTGTTTAATTATTTTTCTTCTCAAACTGTAAACTCGATCACCACAATAGCAATTGACCCTCACAGAGGATTTCCTATGTATGAACCACTGCATCTCACAGGTATTAACTGCACCGTGGCTACCCTGTGAAATCTCTGTTTGCCTCTGTTTCGCAGGCCAAGAACTTGAACTGAGGCCAGAACTTGGGAGCTGAGATTTTTTTCCCCCAGGCAGGGTCAGTACTCTGTCATCCAGTGACCCTAAAATCTGAACAGAGTGACCAGGAGCCCAGATAAAGCCCTGCCTTTATGAGCTGAGTACTGTTGGGCTAATCTCTCTGATTCCAATCCTATTTAGACGAGACTCTTTTCTAGGTGCTCAGTCTCAGTTTCCTCGGCTACGAGTGTAATAGAATTCCCCTTTGGGGATGGCCATGAGGGTCACAGGAGGTGAGATGAGAGGGAATGTGTCATTACAGTTCAAGAACCCAGAGTCAGACTGCCCGGGTACAGCCTTGCTGATACCATTTATTGTCTGCGTGTAATCTGGGGTGTGTCACATAATCTCTGTCCATGATTCCTCACCTATAAAATGGGCATAATGGAAATACCTACTTTGAAGAACTATTGGGCAAATTAAATAGGTTAACAACGCAAAATATTTAAAAGGGTGTCAGTGCCAGGGGTTTAGCTCAGTGGCATAAGTACCTGCTTGGCAAACAGGAGGTCATGAGTTTGAACCCCAGTGCCAAAAAAAAAAAAGAAAAAGAAAGAAACATTGCCTGCCACTTAGCGAGCAGTGCATACACTTGAGCTGTTATTACTATTGTCCATTAAGTGATCTGCAATGCTGTTTGGGGGACCTGGTGTGGATCCCAGCCTTGTGCCTCATTAGCTGTGTGATCTTGGGCTGCCCTATCACTCATCTGGGTTCCACTTTCCTCACCCATTAAACAAAGAACCACAGACATTTTGTGAGGGCGAAGTGAGACAAAGTCAAGCACTGGTAGTGTGTGCAGCGCCAGCCACAGAGCCTGGCCTTCTACGAACACTAAACTGACGCCAGCAGCGATGATTAAAGCATGAATAAACCCCCAACCCATGAGAGATGCTTGGTTCAGTTCATTCTCTGTTGTTATAACAAAACATCGTTATAAAGAAAAAAGTTGAGCCCACAGCTCTGGAGTTTCAGGGGGTGTGCTGGCTTCTGCTTGGCTCTGGTGAGGGCCTCATGACAGATGATGTGACAGTTAACTGTTGTGTCAGCTTGAGTTAGAAACACCCAATGGTTTGGCTTAGGACAGTTCTGGATGGATTTACTGAAGAGAGAAGACCCAGCCTGCGTGTGAGTGGCACCAACCAATATCCTTGTAGCCTGCATAGAATAAAAGAAGGAAAGGAGAAGAAAGGCTCACTTCTGTTTCTTTGGGGCAGGAGTTGCAGTCCTCACCTTTGTCTCTGCTTCCTGGCTTCCAGTGCAGACAGTTTGACCTCTTGATACTATGTTGCACAGGACTCTACCGTGAGCTCCAAGCCTTCATCTTTTGACTGGATCCTTCAGACCTTCATAAGCCTTTTTGCAGTCTTCTATACCGGACTCTGCAGGAGGCCATCATAAGCCTACCTCATACCATAAAGCTGTATATGTTTTGCAAGACACTAGAAAGGGCCAGGCTCACACTTCACATAACAACTTGTTTTCTGGGGACCTCACTCTCTCCACCCAACTTACTCCTGAGACCAACATTCATCTGTTTAGGAGTGAGGGGCCCCTAATGATCTAACCACCTCCCATGAGGCTCCGCCCCTTAAAAGTTCCTATACCTTACCTCCACCGTCCCAGGGACTGGCTTCAAGCACGAGCATCCTTGAAAGGCACACCGTAGCAGTGCTCCATAGGTGTTTGTCTTTTTAGCATTCCTCATCTCGGACTGTCTCTCCCCTGCTGCCACAGTTGTACTATATCCAGATTTGAGGTGTTCTTTCCAAGGCCGGGACTGGGCTGAGGCAAGTGCTAAGGGCTTTCTCTCCCCAGTTGACAGAGGGGGAATGTGGAGTGCAGCCTGGTGAATATCACTCTCCTCTGGGCTGTGCATGTCTTTCCTGTACTGAGGCAGAACTTTGTTCTCCACACCCGGGTCCCTACCTCCTTCACCATTGGAGAGGCCACTGTCCTGCTGTCCCTTGACAGGCCCACGGCTGCCGCCTGCCTATGCTTTGTGGCTCAGTGCTGAGGTAGCAGCTGGGCTCCGGGGCAGGCTGGCTGTGGGGTGGGTCTCCCTTGGGCCTCGCAGCCACTCTGGTTACCCTCTTGGATTTCCTCATTCACGGGCTGCGCGCCGGGTGGGCCTGGGGGCTCTGTGACGTGCTCCAAGCCTTCACAGCACCCTGCTGCTCCTAGGCCCAGGGCTGCTGCCTGAACTAGAGGGCACTGATCAGGGCCACCATGCAGAAAGCAGGACCCCAGAGAACCTGTCCCCAGAGGCCACATGGGAGCTGTGAGACCCTGTCCTTGAGGGGCGAACTGCAGTACAGGAGCTGCCAGCAGCTGCAAGGTAGGTAGAGCTCCCAGGCCCAGTGATTGCCTTGCCCATGCCGGAGCCTCCTCCCATGGACAATGTGGGGCCTGGGAGCCACGAGAGGAGCTGTGTGCTTCTCTAGACCTACTCTGCATGTGGATTCAGTGCACATGGACTCCATGCTGCTTGGGCCCAGCTCGGTGTAGGACCCTGGGGCTGGGCAGAAATACGCAGGATACTGGGGTAGGGGGTGGTTGGGGACATTTGAAATCCTCTCTTTAAATAGGGTCACCAAACAAGACTTGTATTTTACAGCAAAATGGTACTAAGTGCTGTATTAATCAGCTCTGGTTGTCACAACAAATTATCATGAACTTAGTGGCTTTAATGACGGACATCTATTTTTTCCCAATTTAGGGGCTAGAAACCTCTGATCAAGGCCAGGCAGGGCTGGTTTCTGGTAATGCCTCTCTTGCAGGCTTGGGGACAGCCACTTCACTGAGCTGGAGCTCAGAGTCAGGTCTCTCTGTTGTCTCTGGATCAGGACTCCAGCCTTATGACCTCATTTAACTCTAATTGCTTCCACAAATGCCCCATCTCCAAAGACAGCCAGATGGAGAGTTTGGGTTTCAACATCCAAAGGGCAAATACTCAGCCAATAACAAGCTTCTGCTTGTACCAACAACATAACCCACAAAGCTCCTATGATCATGGTGCTTCCATCCCTGGTGTCCTGGTGTGTGTGTGTAGACTCTGGTTTTGATCCCAAGTGGAGTGGTTACAATGCAAAATGTGGAACCAGAAGCATCTGTGCTTCTTCCTCAGTTTGTTTCTTATAGTCCGTATGTCCTCGGGCAAGTGAGTTCACCTCTCCTACCTTCACGTCTTTGTCTATGGACTGGGAATAACAATACAAACACAGAAAGCAGCTAACATGACTGAGAACACGTTAGTTAGGGCTTAGTCTGGGGTTTGGAGGTCTGGGGTTTAGAAGGCTGGGGTGTGGAAAGTAGGTGTTCTTATCTTTACTCATTATAAACAAGGAGATGTTCCTAATTGAGATGGAGCCTTTGAGTTGGAGAGAATTCTGACACTGAGGTCTTGTACCGGATGGTCTTAGCCCCGGAGAGGAGTATACCAGGGGAACATGCACTGCCTGGGTCTGATACACGATGTTCTTCTCTGGTCCATATCTTTCATTCATTCTTTCACCCATCATACTTCTGTTGAATTTATTCACTGTCCTCCCAAGTCTACCCAAAGCATCTGGGACCTTGTTTACTTTGTAGCTTCTGCTTTGTACTTTTTCACACTGATCTGCTGGTTTCCCGGGCTGGGGCTAGGAAGTTGTATCAGGGCGGCGGGGTGTACACAGAAGTGTGTGGATGGTGCCCACTGAGCCTGGATGTTCCGCAGAGGAACCGACTGCCAGAGGAGCCGACTCCATACACTCTGTCAGTGTCCTGAGCAGAGGGCCTGACCCATGCTGGGGAAGAGGGCCTTGCCCATGGCTGCTGCGGCCACTCTCGTCCTCACCTGGACAGCTGGCCACCGAACAAAAATAGGCCCCTTTCACCTGCTGTTGCCGCCCCCTCCAGAAGCACTGCTGTGCTCTAATTTTGGGGGTTGGGCAGAATGGGATGGGATGCCTTCCAGTCAGCCCTGAGAGAAGGTCATGCCTCAGTGCTCCTATCACATTGCATCCTTAGGGAACTCTGAGTATTCACAGGGCAGTTATGTGGATCCTCAATGTCTTTCTTCATAGCTGCTTTGAAGCTCTAAACACCCACCTTCTGCCCATTCCTGCACCTCCTAGTGAAGATTCAGGAATGAGCCAGGCTGGGCCCTGATGCTGGGAAAAAATGGCATCATGGATGGGCCACAACACCCTATGGGCCCCCACACCTTGCCTCAACTTCTTCACCCATGAAATGGGGGTGACCATAGTAGCACCTACCCCTGCAGCTGTGCTGAGGGTTAAACATGCACAGGGAGCACAGCAGTCCTGGTGTGGAGGATGCTGAGAAGCCAACAGCATGCACGGTGTGAATGTCACCCACAGCAAGTGGAGACTGAGTCCAGTCAGGAGCCCACAGGAGAGAAGCAGGGAGGGGTTATGTTTTAAATCCTTCTGTTGGTTGCATTTTTGTGTAGGGAATGAGATGCCCTAATGTTCTGGGGGCAGATTTTGGAATCAACACCGTGCACAATGACTGGGTTCAGTCATTTCACAAAGTGCTCAAGGAAATGGAGGAAAATGTCTTTGTCTCCCAAGTACTTCCTGACATGCCTACTATGTGTCAGGCACTGAGCTCAACGCTGGGGACAGCAATAGGCAAAAAAAAAAAAGTCCTGTTCTTGAAAAGAATTAAGATGTATTATGTACATGTACCAACTCTCTGCAAGGAATGTAATCATTATGTAATGCATACATATGCTAAGAAAAAAATAAAAACTGAAAAAAAAATCCTGCTCTTGGAAAACTGGCATCCTAGTAGAGAACCAGATAGCAAAGCAATAAACCAACACATGAATCTCATCAGATGGTGATGAAGATTAAGAGTAAAAATAAAGCAGACGAAGGGGACAGAAAGGGATGAAGGCGTGCGGTGGAGTTGCTTTGTTTGTTCTGCTTTGTTTCTAGTTCATACTGGGAGATCCAGGAAGTGCTCTTAGATATCACTTGAGTGTGGGCTGGGGTGATGTGAGGGGCTGAGAGGAGAGCACTGTGGGCGGGGGAGACAATGCAAAGGCCCACAGGCAAGAGTGGGTTAGGCATGTTCCAGATGCAGCAAGGCAGCCGGCAGAAGGTAGGGTCTGATGTTGGAGAGCTGTAGGATCCAGGCCTGGAAGGCTGCTGTGAGGAAGTTGCTCTTACTGCGAGAGAGGGAGCTTCTAGCATTGGGGGTGGGTGAGTTAAGAGAGACGCACTCTGACTTAACCTTTTAAAAGGATCCTGCAGAAATTTGAGACATGAGTCCCAAGAGGTCTGCATCTAATCTCCAGACCCTGTGACCTTGTGGCCTTCCATGACTCAAAGAACTTTGCAGCTGGGATTAAGATTAAAGTCCTTGAGCTGAAGTCAATGTCTTGACTATCCAGGGACCCCCATAGCTGTCGCCGCTGGTGTCTTCTCAAGATGCAAACAAAAATGAGACACTGCCATAGAAGATGTGACCGCAGAAGTTGGAGTGATGCGAGGCAGGCGGGGTGGGAAGCCTCAGGGAGCTTGAAAAGGCCTGGGCTGGCATCTCTGGAGGCTCTGGGAGGAACTAGCCCCAGGGTCACGTTGGTGTTAGTTCAGCAAAGCTGATTTGGGACTGCTGACCTCCAGAACTGTAACAGAATAAATTTATATTGTTTTGAGCAACAAATTCGTGACAATTTATTGTAGCAGGAACAGGATCTTCATGGTGATCCTTCAGCTCCAGGAAGACCAATCAGAGCACTTACTCAGTTCATGGATTCCCCCCAGAGAGCCAGGGGCTTCAACCAGTGTGGGGATGGGAAAAGGCGGTGAGACAAGGTTGGATTCTGGATACATTTTGAAGACAGGTGAGGTGAGTTAGAGATACAAGGTTGGTGGGAAAAGCCCAAAATGCCCCTAAGTTTAGATCAGTTTAGATCAGTGTAACAACAGAGACCAGCTGCTGGTTCCCGAGACAGAGAAGGTGCAAAGGAACGAGTTTGAAAGGAGCGAAGGCAAAATCCAGGTTGAGGAGGCAGAGGTGGGTCTTGAACCCAGGTCTGCAGGGGATATCAGGGAACCTCTCCGGGCTAAGCTGGACACTGACTAGTTAAACTTTGCATCCTAGAAGAAGTGGATGCTATTATTTCCAAACTATTCTGACATAGGATGGTCCTTCCAAAGGTAGCCAGGCTTGCAGCATTTGCCAGGAGCCGCTGGGTAGAAGACAGAAATAGTGTCGCCAGGAAGCCATGAACTTACTCAAGGTCTGATATTTCTGAGGCTGTTGCCTTAGTCATCTGCAAAGAGTGATCACTCTGGGGAAACTGAGGCAGCATACCATTTTCTGTTCCTTAAAACATGGGGCTATCTCAGCTCCATTTCTGCTTCACTCCTAGGACTTAATGCCAGTTAGTTCCTTAGTCACAGGAGGCGAGGGCTCTGTTCAGGGATGCTGGTGGCATTGTATCTGTGAAGGGCAGCAGGTGCCTCAGCCTCGCTCTTCTTTGTCCCCTGGTACTTTCACTCTCCAGGCCTTGCCAGCTGGTCCCTGAAGCCCTCACACCCGAGCAAGGTAAACCAACGCAGTGTGCATGTGAGTGAGAGCATGGGGGCTGGGGGTGCAATGAGCACTGTATCCAATCGCCCGTCTGAACAGATGTAGAAGCTGTGACTGTGCACCAAGGACCCTCTTCTCCCGGAGAGTAGAGTAGCCGCCCAGCTTCTGGCAGTAGGAAAGAGCCTTTTGTTTCCTCTGTGCTCAGATAAAGGTTTGGTATTGTCTGTTTGTTTGGCTAATGGTCTCTGCCTAATTGTAAGCCATTAATAAATGCATATGTTTGGATTTCACAAGTGTATTTGAATTCCCGAGTCTTGCATGACATAGCAGGAAGCAAACACAGCCAAAATGTGCAGAATTCATTTTCCAGGAGGACACATGTGGATTCAACTGGAAACTTTCAGAGCAGAAGGGAACAGGGAAAGTGTCTGGTGCACAGTGAGGACCTACTGTGTGCTGAGTGAGCTAGGTAGAACTCTGCTGTGGACTCAGACTGGGGCTTCAAATCTACCGGTCATTGAGTGACTCTGGGTAAGAGACTTTCCTCTCTGAGCTTCTTTACATGCAGCTGAGAGAGCGAACCCCTCACCGCATACACTGAGGCTTGCCTAGCAACCTATTGTTGCCTCATTTAATACTCTGTAAGACTGACATGAGCACCCCCACTTTGTAGATGAGAACACTGAGGCTTGGGGAGGAAGAAAGCTGCCCAAAGCCTCTTAGCCACGGATGCTCTAAAGTCATTGCCAACTGTTTGTCTCTATCTGGACCTCGGTGGATTAGCTCATCAGCCTTCATCAACCTCAGGGACTGGAGCTGGAGGAGTGGGGACCTCACCCAGGCCTTCCTGATGGCCAGACCAGCTAGTGCTGCCAGGAGCTGGCTGAGGGAGGGTGAGCCTTCCTTGGGGGCTTAGGTGTCTCCCATAGGCAGGCATAGGCCTGGTTGTCCACACTGCCAGGCAGTTCTCACCTTGCCCACTAGTCTGAATGGCTGGCTTCCTCCTGAAGTTCAGGGCCCTGCTGGGGGCTTCCTGCTGCCTGCCCAGCCGCTGGTCCTGCTGGATGTGAATTTCCATGTATGGACTCAACACGCTCTTCCCAGACCCTGGGCTCACTTCGCATACAGATGTCTTTTTTCACCCTCTCCTCTAGCGTCCTGGAAGATGGCCCACTTGATTTTTATAGAAGCTGTCATTGTAATTAACCTCCCTGCAGTGCTGTGCGGGGCCTGACTCAGGCCCTGTGTCAGGGAAGGAATGACGGCGAAGCAAAGTCTCTTCTCAGCCTCTGGCTTGCTGAGTGGTCCACAGCCCTGAGAGGATTTGGATCTCCTGACTCTCAGTTTCCTCACCCTTCTAAGGCTGGAAAGAGCCAAGGAGGTGACATTAACTCCTTGCCGGGAGCACAGAGGAGTCGCCACCAACACAGGCTACCCGGGGAATGAGGCACGACCGTGAGTGTATAGGACCCCGTGTGGGCAGGGCCAGTGACCTTGTTCTCGCCGTCGCCCAGGACACTGCAGGCTCCTGAAGGGCTTTGGCAAGCGCTAGTGAAATGAGTTCTTACTGCTGCCACCTGTCTCTAGGGCTTTCCATGTGGAGCCTCATGGCCTCAGGAGAGAGTCTTAGGAGAAAAAGCAGAGGAAAAGAGGGATGCCTGCCCGGAGGGAAGCGTTTAATTAAATCTGTCACCAAGCATGTAAGGAACACGTCATTCTGAACCAGGGCACCATCCCCACTGGCCTCCAGGGTGCACAGATGCAGAAGGGTAGTAGAGGCTTGGTTCTTCCCCCAAGCAGGCACCATGCCAGGCCATATACTTAATTTAGTGACTCCTCTCAAATAATCCTCAACATTGCTGTATCGTCTCCACTTCGTAAATGAGGGAATGGAGATTTAGGGAGGGAAGTGACTTGGCCAAGGTCACACAATGGAGAAAAGGGGAGCCAGAAGCCCAAGGGCCTGAGGAATGCATCCTCTGAATTCTTCCTACACCACCTCTGCGCTCATCCATTGACAACAGGCTTCCATTCCTCCTCAGGAATACTCTTCCTCTGCTCATGTGGCCCCGGTTTTACCTCACAGGGTGTCACCTGGGTGACTGGTTCAGGTTATCCTATTGGCCATTGAGCTGGTATTGAGGTATTGTTGGCCATGTTGTCCCTGTGAAGATAACCTCAGACACCAGGACCAGCACACACGACAGAGTGAGGCCTGAGGCCAGCTCTTCCCTTGGGCTTTTGAGCTTTGGGAGCCTCACAGGGACTCAAGCTATCTTGAGTTGGGCTTTGCCATCTAAACCAGAACAGTCCTGGCTCAGGTAATCTAGTGTGGAAGATGGATAGGCCTTGTGAAGTGACAAACCAGGAGGAGATTTGTGCAGGTGAGATTGGTGCAGGAAAGGCTTTCCTAGATGATTGTAGGAGAATCGAACTGCACCTCAAAGGCCAAGGAAGTTTGCCCAATGAAAATGGTGTTGACTTTGGTTCTGTCCATCTGACTGCATCTCTCACTGTGGCAGAACCTGGTTGTCATGGAATGCTGGGCAAGGGTCTTTTCCTTGACCGACCACTTAGCCCACCAAGAAAACCCTCTGTGTGTTGACTGTAAGTGTCAGGAGAAGTAGTTTGTTCCAACACCATTGTTTCGTGTAGCTGGGAAATGTTGGGTGACCTCTCAGCCCCTCAACTTGACTTGCCTGGGCGTCCATTTCTATGGCTGTGAAGTGGGTGTCAGCCAGTACTGTGGGATCTGGGTGATTCTTCGGCTTTTCAGGCTTAGGAGTCAATAAATGCCCCTTTGGGGTGAAGCTGGTCTCTGGCCTGGAAGCCTCCTACCTGGGAAGGGGAGGAAAGAGCCCGGTTACAGGGCAGGTCCTGGCAGGTAATCTCCTTCTTTCACCTTCTTCCAAGATGGCGAGGGGTTAAACGGGCTGCAGGAACTTGAGCTTAGCCAAACAGATACACACCTCATAAGTGCTCCCTGAGACAGCTTGTCCTAAGCTGTCCCCTGGGCCAGGAGTAGCAGTGGTCGGTGCACGCTCTACAGTATGGTTTGAGTCTGAGCCGTCCACTCTCTGGTCCTGAAACATTGGGTAATTTAATTAAGCCCACTGAGCCTCAGTTTCCACATCCATTAAAGAGGCTTATAATTATCTCATAGTTGTAAGACAGAAACCACACTGAGCCTCACTTGGTAAACAACAAAAGCCAATTGCTCAGTATTTTCACTATTTAATCTTCACCACCACTCTTCAAGGTAGACACTATCCTACCCATTGACTGGATGAGGAAATCGAGGTTCAGAAAACGTTCATGGCCCAAGGAATGATCGAATTCTCCCTCAAAGGAATGTGTGGAGCCCGGTTCCCATCCCAGGAGCCGCTGGGACAGGAGTGTGTAGGCTGCAGCCAGCCTGCTGGCCGCCTCTGACCTCCATCTGCCCGCACAGCTCAGCTCGACTAGAAAGAGCTGGGCTGAGCCTGCCAACTTGTAACAGCCCAAGAATTCCCAGCTTGAAGATCTGAAGTATCTTAGGAGAGTCCCCAGCCTGGCCACTGCTACTTAACATCTCCAGCCAAGGAGAGGAAGAGGAGAGACTCAGAAAATGCCAACCTGTTCTGGGCTTTTGCCCTTGAGAAGAGCTCATCCCCAGAGCCTGGGAAAGGCCCGGGCAGGGATCCTGGCCAGCCGTTTCCTCTGCCCTCCAGTTCTCGCCCACAACCTGTCCACAGCTTTGTCACCATCCAGATGCCAAGGCAGTGGTTCTGATGGTGTCATTGCGTGGTGATGTCAGCTCCTCATGCTTGTCAGAAAAGTGACCTTGTGGCCCCTGTGCCAGACCTACTGTGTTAATCTGCAAGGCTTCCATAATCAAGGGACACGAGATGGCTAGCTTGGGCAGAGGACATTTATTTCCTCTGGGTTCTGGGGGCTGGACATCTGAGATCTAGGTGTGAACAGGGCTGATTTCCACCTGGATTGAAGGTGACCACCTTCCCACTCCACCCTCACATTGTTGGCCTCGTGAGCACATCTTTCTGCCTGTGTCCTAATCTCTTCTTATAAGGACATCAGTCATACTGGATTAGGACTACCTCAGTGACTTCATTTTACTCAAGTAGCCTCTGCGAAGACTGTCTCCCAAGCATAGTCACAATTTGGGATCAGAAGGTCCCTGCCTTAATGATTATTCAATTTAAATGTTTTGACTTTGTGATGGTGTGAAAACAACAGGCATTCAGCAGAAATGGCAACTCCATCTTTGAGTTTTGATCTCCCACTGAGCTAGCAAGATGGGGCAAAATACTCTCACCCTGCCGAGCAGCAGCAGTGAGGCCCTGGATTTCAAGAGAAACTGTGACTCTCAGTGGGCTGTGTCACTGAGCCAGAGGATCAGCTGGAGTCAGGCAGACCAATCATCTTCCACTTGGGATATTCTCACCTTCCGATGGGTGCGTTGGACACAACCCTGTTGTAAGTGGAGGCGCATCGATTCTAGGGTGAGGATTTGAACATGTGGATTTGGGAGGACACACATTTCAGCCCCCAATACCTACCAAATCGGAAACTCTGGGGTAGAGCCCAGCAGCTTATGTTGAAGGGAACCCTGGGGTGATTCTCATGTGTGCTCAGAGAGTGAAAACTGTTTGCAGGAACCTTTACTATGCCCAGGTACCAAGCTGTGTGTTGTCATTTAGTCAGTCAACCAATGGTATTGGCTCCTGAGTGATGGGCATGGGGGTTACATATGACACAGACCTGTCCTTGTCCTCATGGAGGGTGCACAGCCTGGACAGGGAGACAGATATAGCAACTGATCTAAAATATTCCATTAAATAATGATAAGGGAGGCTGGTGTGGCTTGAGGGGCTCCTTCTTGGCAGAAATGAGACTGTAGCCTGGATCTGAAGGAAGAATGAAAGTCACCAGTCACGGAAACAAGAGCAACTCAAGGCCACGGCCTAGAAGATGACTGAGCACCCTGGGAATGTGCGGGGTTGTGCCTTGGGGTATGGGAAAGCATCACAGCAATTCCTCCTTGTTTCTTTACCTTGCTTTTTATTCATTTCAATTTTTTGAGTAAAATGTAAATGTACTCAATCTATTAACATAAAAGTACAGGTAAGTGTTTTTAAACAGTGTGCTAATACTGAGAGGATGCTGAAAAATACATTATGGATAGGGTGCACGCCAACACAGTTTGGGGACCCTGGTGAATATATACAAAGGCAAGGAGGCTGGATAGAATGAGAGGCTGGGGTGACCAGAGTCCACGAAAGAGTGGGCAGTGCATTGCCGTGAGGCTGGGGGTATCTTGAGAGGTAATGGGGAACCACCAAAGGTATCTGAGCAGGAGAGGGGCTCAGCCAAATTTATGTTCTTAAATGACTGTCTGACTTCTCTGGGGAGAGGCTATGAAGGAGGCAAGGAGAGCTCTGGTTTAGTTGACACTGGATTCCTGGGGATGGCAGGCTGGAGGGGTAGCTAAGGACATATTCTGGAGTCCCACAGCCGTTTTTCCAGTTCTGTCCCCATTTCTCATAGCCTTGTGACCTTGGTTACAGTATTCAACCTCTCTGTGCCTTGTCTCACCTGAAGCACTTGAGTCACAGTAGTGTACTGCAGGGCTGTAGTGAGGATGAAACGAGATCATACAAATCAAGGAATCAATACCAGACCCTGAATTTTTGTGGCTTTTTTTGTTGTTGCTTCCACCATTTGCCTGGGCCCTTATCCAGGGTGAGACGACAAGCCTGCTCTATCCAGTGTCTCTAGAAGGCCAGGCAGCACCGACTTACCATGTGCACTGAGGCAAGTCTCTCATCTGGTCAGAGCCTCAGTTTCTCCTGGTGCGCAATTTAGATTCATGGTTTTTATCCTGGGCTCCTCAGAACCCTGGGTTCCATGACAATGTCCCAGCCAAAGAGGTGGCCTGAGTGTGTATATTTGTCCTTGTTGTACATACATGGGTCAGGTATAAGGTTTCATTTGAAGAAATCCATCGCTTAAAAAAAAAACCTTCTAAAAAGCCTAGATACAATTGGATTAGATGTCATCTAAAGGCCTTTCAGGCCCAGAGCTGATGAATCTTATTGCAAAATCATAATGGACTAGCAGCTTAATTCATCCATTATAAATGTCTCCCTGGCACAGAGTTCAAGTTTCTCACTGCCCCGAAAGGCCTGGTAATGTCTGTGCACAGGATGTACAATGTCTCCCCTCCTGGGCTGCCAGTTGTACCTAGGATTTATGGGTGGCTCCTGCTTTCCCTCACACAAGCGTGGCCCCTTCAGTTCCTTCCATCTTTCCTAATAAGTCATCTTCTCTGCCTTGGCGATCACTCTCCCTGTGCCTGGATGGTCTCCAGCTGGAGTCCGTTGGTGCAGCAGGCAGATGGCTGCTGGGAGGACCCAGGGGCTCCTGTGAAAGGGACCTCCATTCCATTGGGATATTTGAGCTGAGCTTAGAGCTGTGGCCTCGTTCTCTGGTGAACACTGGAATTGCCTGGAAAATAGATTAGGTGTGCAGTTTACGGATCACAAGTCTTTTGATTCGGGGCCTGCCAATGGGTCCAGATATCTGAACGTGTACAGAAGCTCACATAGCTCAAAAGCTCACAAGCTCAAAGTAGAGGCCTTAACAGTCTATAGATGATGGTCTGGACTTAGGTCAAGGTGTCTGACTGGAGACCAATCTCCTTTCACTCAGATCATTCACTCACCCATTCATTCATTCTTTCATTCATTCACCCAGTCAGCAAATCCTTACTGAGCACCCACCTATATCAGGCACTGTGCTCTCAGCCAGATCCCGACCCTCCACTTGCCAAGTGCATGGTGAGTTGACTTTATACTTTATGTCCAACACAGTCAGGTACAGTCATCCCTTGGTATCTACAGGGAATTGTTTCCAGGACCTCCCCTTGGATACCAAAATCCAGGAAGGCTCAGTCCTTTTTTAAAATGGTGTGGTATTTACCTGTAATCTACTTAACAGCTTCTGTATGCTTTAATCATCTCTGGATTCCTTACACTATCTAATACAATGCAAATGCTACATAAGCAGTTGTTATACTGCATTTTAAGAGAATAATGACAAGAAAAAGTTTACATATGTTCAGTACAGCTGCAGTCCCCCTACCAAATATTTTTAATCCATAATCAGTTGAATCCATCAATGTGGAGCCCACAGATACAGAGGATTGACTATGGGATAAGGAGGAGATGACTGAGGCTTTGATATGAGACAGGCTGCTGTGATCTTAGGTAAACTATTTAACCTCTCTGAGCTGCACTTTCTTTGACTTTTCATCCACCTGTAAACCCACTACCCAATCAAGATACAGAACATTTCCAGTAAAACTCTCTCCTGGCCCTATAACAGGAGAATGTGGTGCTTCTGGTTATTGGAAAGATTAAATAAGGCCATGTATACAAAGCTCTTAGTATGTGCCTGGCACGTGGAGAATCCCAATAAATGACAGTGATGTCACTTCAGATGGAATTTGCTGTTGCTATTTAGTTTCCACTTTAATCATCCAAGTTATTTCACTGCAGGAAAAGGAACTTTCTACACTTTTCCTTTTGTGTGTTTCTTTTCAGATCGAGGGTTCCTTTCTGGCAGGACATCCTGGGCTGGGCATGGATAGCTCCTCTGTGAACAAGTCCATAGCCAGATCCTGTCCTAGGAGAGTGGCTCAGAGCTCAGGCCCTGATGCCAGGTGGGTTTGAATCCTGGTTCCAGCTATGTGCTCATGGGCAACCCACTTTACCTTTCTGAGCCTAAAGATAGCATCCATATCATAATATTGCTAGATATGAAATAAAAGTATTTAATAGAGATATTAAGTAAAATTTGGTATACAAACCCAGCATAGTGGCGCATGCCTATAATCCCATTACTCAGGAGGCTGAGGCAGGAGGATCATTGCAAATTCAAGACCAGTCTGGGCTCTACAGTAAATTCAAGGCCAGTCTGAACAGCATAGCAAGACCCTGTCTGAAAAAGACAAAAAAATTTTTGATATATAATCTTATCTAAGTACCTATTAAACTGCCATGAAATATTAGCTATCATTAGTCACTCACTGAATGCCTAGATATTTAATGAATGCCAACAGTGTGTCACACATTAGACTGTACACTAGGGATACTGCAGCTCATTCAAAACCCACTCAATACTAAGTAAATAGATATTTCAGGTACCGTTAAGTACTATGGAGAAAGATAAAGCAGGGAAAGGGGTAGAGTGTGGAGGGGGTCTTAGGAATGTCTAACTGAGGTACACTTGGAAGGCTTAGTTGAAAGATGGTATTCAGGCAGAAACCTGAAGGGCAGGAGAGAGCAAGTCCATCAGGATGGTCCTTTGTCCAGAGTGAAGGGGCTGAGGAGGTGGACTGGGGTCCATCTGGGCATCAGCTCTTCTTCTACTGGCAGTTCTGTTTTGCAGCCTCCCTCAAAGGCTGTGTTTCTGCTCCACAACTCAGGAGGCAGTGGACACCCTCAGTTACCACTGCTGCCCAGGGCCAGGGCCATCTCTCCGAGGAGAAGTCCAGTCCTCCCCATGGCACACAAGCTCTATCCGCTAGAGTATCCATGACTGTATTCCCCCAAGGACTCAGAGCAGAGTCATCCTGGAAGTTAACAAAGGCAGAAGCTCCCGTCTCCACTGGACTTGCATATTTAGTTTAACCTCTGACTTCTCTCTCTTGACCTCTCCTCCAGCTAAGTAGATAAATGGACTTGCTTTGCTCAGTGCTTGGCTCAGATCACAGTAAATCACCTGGCTGCCTATGCATGCACACGCGCTCTCTGCAAGCTGAGATGCACCTTCCTGTGATAAACCAGCAGTATTTATCTCAGCCTGTCCCCATGTGTCCTGGAAATAAGAATGATTTGGGGTTGGGGTGTTTTCAGAACCACACTCTGCTCTTCTCCTTCCCAAGAGTTTGACAGCCTAAGCCAAGCCAGGACAAGTGG
>PVJX010018130.1:0-37112 GCA_004027295.1 Dolichotis patagonum
GGTGCAATTGTTTCCCTTCTCGGGGACTTACCAAGCATTTTTCTAAGCATAGCGTTAGGACAGTGTGGCTTTTGCATTATTGTTACTGGTGCTCAGGGCACACCCTCCCCTGTTTCAGGGCACCAGCACTCTGCATGCCATTCAGAAACCTGTCTCTCCCACATTCCTAGCCCAGAAGGGGAGCTCACACTCCTCTTCAGTTCCTAGCTGCCCTGGTCTGCAGAATTCAAGAATGAAGCTGCTATGCTTAATTCCAGGAAGGGAATGAAACTAACCTCTGGCTGGAAAGTCAGAAAAGGTTTCCTGAAGGTCCCTGAGCAAGAAACACCCTTGGTGACCTGAAAGAGACAGGAACAGTCCTCTTTTTTCCTGCTGAAAGGTCGAGCACTGTGTAGCTCCTGGAGCTGCTGACAGTTCCTTTGTCAGCACAAGAAATACTGCTTTCAGAGGACACTGACAACAGAAAGAAGGTGTTGTAGACATAGCAGTGTCTCCCTCTGCCACGTACTCACACAGAAAGGTGACCACCTCCTCATCCTCAGAACCTTATGTTATGGTTTGTGTCTAGATGTCCCTGAAAGCCTCAAGCACTCATAGGTGGGGCTTTGCAGAGTCAGCTGAATGTAAGGTGAGTGACGCAAGGATTAAGAGAGTGTGGTAATAAATCAGTCCACTGATTGGAATTAGCATGGCTCTAGGTGGCACCACCCAAGAAGCTGGCAGCCTGGATGTAATAAAGAAAGGCAGGCTGTTGCTTTGCTGCTTTGTGCTTTTCTGCCTTTTGCCTTCCATGAACTATTTTTCCTCTGCAACGTTCCTCTGCCACACCATCCTGCCTGGGAGCAAGCCAATGATGGACTGAAACTTTTATATACTGTGAGATGAAATAAACCTTTCCTCCTTTAACTTGTGGTTGTCAGGTATTTTGTCTCAGCAATCAAAAAGTAACTAAGACAATTTTGAGACATAAGACTTTGAGATAGGTATATTACCTTGGCTGACTGAGGTAAGATCAATGTCATCTCATACATCCTTATTAAAAGGAAATAAGAGGTATCCAGGGAAGAAAACTTGACATGACAACGGAAGCAAAATTTGTGGCTGCTTGATTTGATGATGGCATCCTCTAGAATCTAGAGACAGGAAAAAAAAAAAAAACAGTGCTTTGCTACTCTCCTAGAGGAGCACAGCTCTGCCTAGACCCTGATTTTAGGATTTTAGGACTTCTGATCTTTCAGCTTATCAAATAATAAAGTTGTGGTAATTTCTTATGGCAGCCTTCTTAGTCCTTTTCTTGTTGCTAGGACAAAATTTTCAACACCTACAACTTAAAGGAGGGGGCTCTATTTGGTTCATGTTTCCATTGTCTCAAGCCCTGCATAGCTGCTTGGCTCTAAGGCAGGAGGGCTTAGCACAGGGGCATGGCAGGAAGCAGAGAAAGAAGGCAGGAGCTGGGGAGGGAAATAAACCCTTGTAGGCCATGTCTCCACTGTCCTGCCTCTTCTCACCATATAACTAACACAAGTTATGAGGTCCCATAATGCAATCACCTTCTGAAACATCCAAAATACGTAAATTACAACAGTAACTATAGGAAGCTAACACAACAGAAAAGAAAAAGGAATTGAAATGGATGCACTCATTCTTTCATGGCATTATTAATGCTACATACCAATCTCCAGTGACAACCACACTGCCTTTTGAGTCTTTGGTTGTTGAAACTTCCTTCATTGGATGTGGATATTCTCTTACTAGAACCTACGTATCCTAGCTGATAGCAAAGCTAAGTAAATACAGCGTAACTGCACTCTGCTAACTTCATGAGGTAGGATGCTGCTGTGACGGGAGAGGATGGTGATATAGACTCTGCCATTGGGAAATTACTGCCCTCCAATATGGATGTTGACTGCATGTCTGAGCCTTTGTCTTCTGGAACTGTGGGTGCAATGGTTCGCAAGATCTGTATGGACAAGGGGCTCTGAGCACCAATCCTGACCCTGCACCTGGAGAAGCAAATCCCAAGCTGAACTGCTTCAGTACAGCTTCCTGTGGTAAATAATATGGTAATTACATTGCTGTGCTGATGGATGACTATGTCCAGAAATAACCTGATGAAGTGAATGGAAATGTATCCCAAGACATTGTGATGAGGATCACAATGCTTCCTTCAAGAAGAATTCCCATTGTAGAGACCTGAAAGGGGGGTAATGTGGATAGGAGCAGAGACTTATAAATGGCAGCGCAGAGTAGGGAGCTGAATGTGTCTGAAAGAGGACATCCTAGGAAGGCTTTTCCTTTTCTTCATTTTTATCTTGGATTATAATAGGCAACTATCTTAAATTCTTCCCTCAACAGTATAATTAGCTGGAAAATGCTCTCCTTTGGTGAGGTATCGTGGGTGGTATGGTGGGGAGCAGAGGTATAGGTGCAGAAGGGATGGCTTGCCATTTCAGGAGTTCCATGGAGCTTACATCAATAGGAGTGGGGCCACAGTAGAGGTGGACAGTCAATGACAACGCTGAGGGACACTCTGAGGAGTGCACATAAGTGAATCACTCTTGTCCACGGTGTCTTGGACAAGCTGACCTTGACTATGGACAGAGTTGATGACTATCATTATATACAATTCATCGAAAAGGCAAAGTTACCCCCATCCAAACACCATCTTGCTTATTGAATGAGGAGAGTGGGAGGAAGGGGAGCATCAGGGTGAGATGGGGAACCGGGCACAGCATGCAGACCATGTTCCCATTATGGATCTTGAGAGAAGCCAGATTGTGAGCCTCTTCTACACAGGGCCCGGATGTGAGGAAAATCCAGCCCGAAAACCAGAGGGCAAAGAGTAGTTATGGACTGATAGAAACCAAAGAGCCGTGGTCTCGAAATGACCTGAGTCCCAACCTTGACTTCAAAGCATGCTGATTCTCAGATGTCCACTGCAGTTATGTCATCTGTGAAATGAGACACATTGCTGTCAGAAACTAAGGCTTTCATGTAAAGAATTCGACATCCTAACTAGCTAGTACTCAATAATTAGTATCTATTATTTTCTTATCAATATTATCTAGGGCTCCTAGCATAATTCTTGGAATGGAATAAATTCCTAATACATAGTAAAAGCAAGTATGTCTGTACCAATTACTTCCTAGGCACTGCTTTAAGCTCTTTGCTTGTATTATTTAATGCGGTCTTTGTGACCAATGAAGTGGCTGATATTTTTTCCATTACAAGGATAGAGACCCATGGTTGCATAGCTAGTAAATTGTAGGGCCAACATTTAGAACTGAGCTCAGGCTAGCAGGCCTCAGGTCCATTCTCTCAACTATGATATTTCTTCATGAGAAGTAACCACCATGATTCCACATCAGCTTTCCAACTTCTGTGATAGACACTGAGTTGATATGAAAGGAGCATAAAGCAAGCCCCAACCTCAAAGCACATAGGGATGCATACCTCAGCCATGTGAGGCCACTGGAGCAAATATAAAACCATCTGGATCCCAACAGCACATCACACCTTTTAAACCAAGTGCAGCCAGAGCCAGAGACTTCAGAGTAGATGGTAAAATCTGAGAAGTCTTGGAAAGAGAAATGTGCTGTTAGCCCAACTACAGTAGTTAACAGGGAAATATCCGGTTCACTTGATCCCTGTCTTCTCAGGAGTCTCCAAGGCCCTAAAAAGAAAAGGAGTGAATTCAGCAGTTTAAAACCCAGCAGACTTCATAAACTCTGGACGTTACCAAGAGTCCTCATTTCACAATGAGGACCTCAAGCCCCAGTTGAGGACTGTGAGCTGCTGGAGCTCACAGATGGTGACCATGCCAGGTGTCTGGAGAGCTGGAAGCAGCTCGTGGCAGCTGTGGGGAAGGCTGTGTATGGAAGGGGGGACAGAGAGGGCAGGAGAAGCGACATGGATAAAATGTTTGCACACAGCACAGCCACAAATGATTCCTACTGGATAATTAGTATTTGTAATAATTGTATCAGAACAGGGACGATTGCCTTTGAAGTGAAGAAGTCAGGTAAGATATTATTTCACAACCTAGGCTAGCAATGGCAAAGCTTTTTGAGCTTTTGACGATACACACAGCCCGCTACAGCAAACATGCCCTGGGTTTGCCACCACTGACCTGGGTAGTCATGACCAGAGTTTGGATGAGGCCAGTGCCCATAGAAGAAGGAACACACAAATATCTCAGATACAAAATAGATGGCTCTTGTGAGCCACAAAGATGAGAGGATTTGGTAAAATGCAGTCCACTCTCTAGGTGGTGGACTGTGGCTGTGTAGAAGGGGAAGGAAGCAGAGGCCAGAAACAGGGAGAGGAGACCAGGCTTAATCTGCTTGTCAGTTCAGCTCACTGCATGGCAGAGTTGGGACTCCAGTGAACACAGATGTCCTTTCCTCTCTCCAGCTGGGCACATTTGGTGTTTGAGATGAAAAGAACTGGAGTGTCAGATTTAAATGCCTTGACTGACCAGCTAAAGAGGAGAAAGGCTGGACAGCAAATCAGGTCCACACAGTGGCCTCCCAAGGGACGAAAACGATCTTCCCAATAATAAACACCGAGATGTGGCCAGCGGAGCCATGGTGGGCCTTGTTTCTCTGGCTGGAATTTTATATGCACAAACGCTGGAAAGTGGGCCGGAAGTCCTAGCCATGTGTTTCATAAGATCCCACTTTATTTTAGATTCTTTTCTCAGTGAGAACTGTGTTAGGGAACATCTGAGCCAGACGCTTGGGCTGGATTGTTTGGCTGAGAGTTCGCTGCTATCGGACAGCTCTACTGAAATCCCTTCACAGAGGGTGCAGCGTAGAGGCGGCCATGAACGAGGTGGGGCGCCACGGGAGTCAGCCTCACTACGCTGCATTGCCTGCTTGGTGACATTTGCACTTTGGTGACCTCGAAATTCTTGGAATTCTCTCCATTGTTCCAAATTGCTATCAGGCAAGTACTAAAAATTAATTCACAGTGAGAGGTGAGGAGTTGTTGGAACTGTAAAGTACACCACCCTAGACACTGGTAGGCAATGCTAAAGCCGTAAGGGTGCGAGGTGCTGGGTCTCAGGAGCTGCCCTTAATGGTACAGAAGTCACCCCAATTCCCCCATCAGAAATGCACTTGCACCCTCTTCCATGGCCTACCTCATTCTTCAAAGCCCCAATCAGGCTCATAGGCCTTGCAAAGCTTTCACTAACAACCCCAGCCCACAGCAGTCTCCCTGACATTGAACTCTTCTTGGATTCACTGAATGTTTGTAACCTGGCACATGCATAGAGCTGTGAAAGCAAACCAAGTAGCTATCTCCCCTTGGCTGTCACAGGAGGTGTGAAGCTGAACCTCTGCAGACCCTGTACTCTTGAGTGTGTTCCCAGTTCACCATTTGTTAGCTGAGTGCCCTTAGGCTCTGTTGTGCAATACCTCAGTTTTCAAATGTATACACTGGCCGTATTAATTCTCACAGAGTAACCATGAGAATTAAACGAGGTCACATATGGCAGCTACCAAGACTCAGTGGGAATTTAATAAGAACTCTTTCTCCATGGAATTAACACAAACCCTCCACACTAAACTGCATCCCCCATCACCTCCTTCTCCTCTTTTTGAGACAAGTCCTTCAAAGTCACTAAGTGACCTAGGCTGGGCTCAATCTTGCAGTCCTCCTTCTGTTTCCCTACATCTGGGATTACAGGCATGCACCAGCACATCCAGTTCTACGTCCTTTATATTTTCAGACTCCTAAAATCATAGGAGGAGAGCAGTTACTTGTGAACCTCCATATTTAACTGGTGCTTGTGTGTGTGTGTGTGTGGTGGTGGTGGTGGGATGATACTGATGTGCTACTTGTATTTTTCGTGGCTTAACATTTTTGAGAGCTACTTAGTTATAAAAGTTTTAAATTTATATAAAAACAAAATTTGCATTACAAATGTAAATTAAAAAATCGGTATCTCCTGCTCTAAATAGGAGGTGAAGCTAAATGCAGTAAGGCAAAGCAATATTATTAAAGTAGTCTCGAGACATTACACTTGCTCTCCTCCTTTTGAAAAAAGAGGAACATGGAGTGTTAAAAAGGTTTTATAATGTTCTTACGAAATTAACAATGTTTCCTTGATGTAACCAGGAGGAAAGAAGAAAGACTAAAGTTTGGAACTCAGAAAAATCAGCATAGTGCTTACTTAACCAATGCATTGGGAAAGTAATTTAAAATCTTTGTGACTTAGTTTCCTCATATAAGACAATGAAATATTAATACTCAAGGCAGGATACTTGCATAGATCCCGGAAAATATATAAAGTACTTAGCTAGTGCCTGGAATTCAAAACAGAGAAGCAAAATGATGCTGACAAGGGAAATTGCCCTGTCAAAGTGCAGATAAATAAAATAAAGGGCAGGTTGTTTGTGTGCCCAGCCACCTAATTTTGTGAGACAAAGATGTTCTGTGATTCTCTTCCCAGACATCTGGACAACCTGTCAGCACATAACTGGGTGGTTTTGAAACACCCCAGAATTATATAATATTGGATGGTGACCAGGACTATTGGATTTTCTTCTGTTAGTCCTTATTATATTGAGCTCATTTTTGAACCATTCAAAGTTAAAAATCATTTTTTAAAAGACAGAGAAAATACAATCAAGCAGAGGAATAAACAAAATCATTTGCCATTCCACTATCCTGAAATAAAAATTGTAGATATTTTCAAGTATATTCTTCCAGACTTTTCTACGCAGATTATAGTTGTGTAATTGTTTTTTAAGTAGAAAGTTAACTCTATACTATTTTGTTATCAACTCTGTTATCAACTCTGTTAGTCCAAGAAACAAAACACATATTCACAAAACCATTTATTAATACATTTGGTTCTAGAGCATAATTTTCATGACTCTAGTGGTGTGTCTTACCTATGTAATAGAGGTTACTTAGTTCTCTGCTATTATGTAGGTTTCTCTCCCTTGGATTAGTATCTGCTATTTAAAATAATGCAATTAGCTTCCTTTAAAATGAGTTATTACATAAAGCAATTTCTACCAGATAAGATATAGGAGATAGAATTTCTAGTGTATCTAGAAATTTGACTTTGACATTTTAGTCTTAGGAAATTTAATAACAATTTATAGTAAAAGTATAAACACATTTTATAGTGCTCATGTGCAAACTAGGCAGAATTACATAAAGATAATTTTCTCAATTTAGGTAAAAACGTTATTATTATAGTTGATATACTTCTGCATAACTATTGATGGTTTACATTTTTTCTGGTATGACTTCTGTGTTGAGACTTGCTTTTATTTTTCTCTTTGGGTATTGATCTTATTCTCAATAATTTGAAACAATTTTTAAATTTAAAAGTAAGTGATTTATATGTCATATACATTGCCAGTACTTTATTGACTTATTTTTACACAAGCCATATGTGACATTTAGAATATTAAAAATATTATGTAGTCATATCAGTTACTAATCTTTTTATGATAATATATTTAGAATCAAGCTGATAATATTTTGCTCTATGAATGATTATATATATTTTTGCATATATTTTCCAGTGCTTTCACAAGTTTAACTCTACAAATAATACACAAAAATAATTTTATCTTCAAAATTTAAATATTTATAGTAAGAGTCACTTCAAGACAGCTTTGTTTACTTGAGTATAACACCTGGGACATGACTTAAATCTGATGAAAACAAGTTTATATCCCAGTCCCTAACCTACCCCACGAAAGGCAGAATGACATGTCCACCTGACTCTCTGATATCTCCACTTAGGTGTCTTACAAGCATTTTAAATTTAACAAAGCCAGCACTGAGCCCTGATATTCCTTTCAAAACTTACCCCTCTGCTGTGGTTTTAATGTATCCTCCCAAAGTTCATGTGTTGCAAATGCTGTTCCCAAATTCACTCAGAGCCGGACGCTCCGGGAAGCGATTGGGATTGGATGTGGTCAGAGGCGTGAGGCCAGGACGAGGCTCATGGCTTTCTGAGAAGGAAGCTCTCAGCCCCCACATGCCCTCTTCTCACCAAGGACACCCTCTGCCGCGGGAGGGCTCGGCAGACCTGGAAGACCAGGAGGACCTGGTGGGGCCCCAGCACCTAGCTCCCAAGGTGTGAGTTAAATAAAATTCTGGTTTTAGGGAGTTACCTAGCCTTTGGTATTCAGTTAGAGCAATAGAAAATCAGATGCCTTCTCACATCCTTCCCATTCACTTAATGCAAATTCACCTTGAAGAATTTGTTGCCATGTAATAAGTGGTGACAAATGTTTTACTTTTCAATACTTTTTTATAGTCAGTCCCCCTCCCCACCAGAATATACGCTTTATGAAGACAGCGTGATGCCTGTGACTGTTCCTCTCTGCTGGATTCCTGACACCAAGCAGTGTACCTGGTCTTGGCAGAAACTCAACAAATACTTGTTGAGACCGTGAACTAACTTATGACATGCCTCCCCTCCTTTTCTGGCAGTGCTGAGAATTGAACCCCGTCTACCCCTGGGCTACAGTCACCGGCTGATATTGTCCCCAACTTATCACTGTCAAACTCAATCTATTCCCCAACCCACAGAGGTAACTAACAGTAAACAAAGTTGAAGAACATTACGTACAAAAAAAAAAAAGCCTTAATGTAAAAAAAGTAAGTGCCGAAATAAAATTATGGAAGAACACACACCAAACTAAAATGCTGTTATTCCACCTGGAACTTATTATTCTGCAAAGTGTGAGGGGAGAATAGATTTTTTTCCCCAAGTGACTATCCAGTTGTGCTATTATTATAAAATATTCGCTGATCCCCCACTGATCTCTTATGCCACTTTTGACATATAATACATCTGTCTCTACTCAGGTTCCTGGACTGTATCTGCAATTCACAATTTTAAAATTATAGATTTATAGCAAACTTGCCTATTTCCTAGCATTAGCAATCTCTTAGTACACTTTCAAAAGCTCTTTGGCTCTTTTCATGAGTTTATTCTCTCAGATAGCTCTTGCAATTAAATTGTTAGGTTAAAGAATTAGAATTTATGAGATTTCATTATTGTTACAGATTCATTTATGGAGAATGAACATGTCTACAGTACTGTCTGTTTTGGAATGTAGTGTTTCTTCCTAGTAATTCTTGTCTTTCATGGTGCAGAGAACAGTCATTTTGTCTTCCTTAGACTTAGTGCACTTTAAATTAGCTTAATTTTTAATGTAGTTGCTTCTTTCCTACAGAACAGCAGTTAATTGTGGTCTATTCATTTATTTATTTATATTTATTGGGGGGTATCGGGGATCAAACTCATGACCTTGCACTTGCCAGGCAGGCGCTTGTGACACTGAGCTAAATCCCTGGCCCTGCTGTGTATTTATCTTTATCTTAACCAATGTACTAAGTCCTACTGTTACAGGTTTGTTTTTATTGTCATCATTATTGCTGTTGTCATCCTTCCTGTTTGTCTCTTTGGCTTTTCAGATAGAGTCTCATCATCTCAAAATAATAAAAATTTTCTCACTCTTTTGATGGGCCTATATTCCCCAGAACTCAGAAATTGAGGTAGGTGGTGATTTCTATACGAGTATTGTAATGTTGTAGGGAGTCTAATATTTCTCATACTCTGGGAACAAAGCAGAGAAAGCAATTACTAAGTGACCAGTTATCTATCCCCGCAGAGTGACAACCATATGTAACGCTCCTATGGTTTAGCGGCATAGAGACCACAATCCACTTCCTCTATCTGCTACTTATCCCAATCCCACTCTAAAAAGCGTTAACTTTGTCTTACCTCTGGGTTTTGTGTGTGTGGGCACTGAGTGCTGTCCCAGCAGTTTCCATATCATGAGATTATGGGGGAAGCTCCCCACGAGGAAAGGCACATGGCATAGGTCTGAAGTGAGGCTTTAGCAGACTATACCAGCAATTAGTCAGTCTGAGAGTTCACAGAACAGTACTTGCTGGAATAAGGGACAGAGGTGGCAATGATGGGTCTGAAATGGTGTATAAAAGATGTTCGATACAGTCCATCCCATGGACATAGGATCTTCTCGTGTCTACCAGCATAGCTGGCCTCCACTGTACCATGTGAAGCCAAACATGACACTTTCACTTCATCTCTGAGAGAGAACAGAATCCCAAGTCCTATCCTTCATATAGTCACTCAGTGGGGTTTCCTGAAATGATCTAAGCAAGGTTTTATAAAATAATTAAAGTAATAAGTACTAGTCTCTGTTGTTATAGCTACAATGAGTATGTCTCACTTCTTACCCAAAGAGCCTACTAATTTTGGGATCCTTGCACAACCACTCTCAGTCTGTCTAATGAGATTTTCATATGTGTATTATATGTGTGTGCCGTATGTGCATTTATATTGAAAGTGGGTTTCTTCTAGGCAAGTGAAAAATCAGGTCTTGCTTTTTAAATCCAGTACACAGAGAAGTACTTACTGAAATAAGGGACAGATGAATAGAATATAATTAGAGTATTTAAATCATTTAAATTTGGTGTAATTATCACCCAAAATGAGTGCACTTTTTGGTCCTGCTTTGTGTTCCATTTCCTTTCTGTCCCTTAATCTTTTCTATCCTCTGTTCTGCCTCCTTTTGTATTGAGCACTATTTAGTAATTTATTTTTCTCCACTGTTGCCTCAACAGTTATATCCCTTTGACGTATCTTTCTTAGTGATTGCTTTAGGGTTTAAAATTTGTTTTTTTAAACTTACAATAATCCATCTTCAAATTATGCTCCTTTAATTAATGTGCAAGAACTTTGCAGAGACTTCAATATCCTCCACTTATACTTTGGCCTAATATTTTCATACATTTAACTGCTACCAATGTTCAAATTTCACAATTCAGTGTAAATTTTATTTTATAAAGTTGTTTAAAGAAAATAACAATGAAAAATATTTCTTTTGTAGTCATCATCTCTGGAAGTCATTCCTTCATATATATCTGACTATCCATCTGGTAACATTTTCCTTCTGCCTAAAGAATTTTATTTAAAATACCTTTTCTTAACATTTCTTGCAGATATTCTAGAAACAAATTTTACACTGCTTTGTTGATCTAAACTTTCAGGCAGTATCTTTCCCTTGAATGATATTTTTGTTGTTCTGTCTTATCTTTCATGTGTTTCGTTTAGGGCAATTTCAATCATTAGATGTTTGCAAAAGTTAAACTAGATTGTGAACTTGATTGGCTTTAGTGACAACCAGGGGATTAGTGAAGTACACTTCTGGCTGTATCCAGGATAGTCTTAGAGACATGAGCTTGGGTACTGTAGTCCCAAGCTGTCTCTTGCTCCCTGTTTGCTTGCCGTCTTCCATGTACCAAGCAGCTACACTCCTCCATCGTGATGTTTCTGCCTTGGATCCAGAGGACCATGATGTGAACCAACTGAAACCATGAACCAAATCAAACTCTCCTTCTTAAATTGTGGATGCCTGATAGTGTGTCCAGCAATGGGACAGCTGCCCAATACAGAAAACTGGTCTAAAGAGTAGGATCTGTACTACAAGTGATTTGCTTTGGAACTGCTTCCTAAGAGGAGTTTGGAAAGTTTTGGAGATGTGGTCTACAAAAGTCCTAGAATATTGTAAGCAGATCTTGATGGATGATTCTAGTTGGCTCTCAGAAGACCAGAATGCTGATGGGATATAGTTTGTAAAGGCTCATGAGGCTTCAGTTGGGAATGAGAACTCTACTGAGAATTGGACCAGAGACCATGCATGTTACATTCCAACAAAGAACTTACTTGTATTTTTCCCCCATCCTGAGATTTTGAGAAAGGTCATATTTAAGTGCAATGGGTTCATAACTGAGTGTACTGTTAGAAGATGGGGACTGGTCAGTGGAAGCCAGTCACTGGGGCTGTGACCTGGAAAGGCACATCACATTTTCCGACTCCTCTTTTTCTCCTCTGCTTCTTGACTGCCATGATATGAGCAGCTTTTCCTCCAGTATGACTCTCTGCCAAGATGCTTCTGCCCTGCAGCTGGCTAAGAACTGAGACTTCTGAAAGTGTGATCCAAAATAACCCTCTCCTCCTTTACATTGTAGATGTTAGGGTTACATCTCAGTGATGAGGAAAGTGACAAAGACTGGTTGTTGCTCTGAATATACCTGACTCTTGTAGTTAAGAAGCGTTTGGAAGTAATTCATAGGAGGACTTTGGGAAGGTTTGGAAATAGTCAGCTAGAGAAGATCTAGAATACTGTAAGCCAAGCTTGACAAGGAATACTGATCAGAGCTTAGAAGGTGAGAATGGTTATTGAAATGCTCGGTAAGTGTTATTTATTAAAAACTGGTGGTCAACTTAATGCCAGCTGGATTACATCTCCATGCTGCTGAATGTAGATGTTTCACCTGAGGAAAGTTACCAGCATACATGGAGACGTGGAGAAGGAAGGGCATCGAGACGTTGGTGCATTGGATTGAGGTGCATTGATGTGTTATGTGTTCTCCTACGTGTTGCTGTTTGAGCCATTAGGTTCTCCTGGAGAAGCTCTGGTCCTCACATCAAGCATTGCTTCCTGGCTCCGGAGAGGAAGATGTTTGCCGCTTGGTCTCCAGGACAAACTCATCACACTGGCTTCCTGGTATGTCCTCCACTGTGCCTGTCGCTGGAGGAGCTCAGGGCCTCTGTGTCACTGAGGATGGCTGTGGTGCTTTTCAGGACAGCCCTGGTGTTTGCTGTGAGTGTGACTTTTCAGCTCCAACATAGAACCCTCAGCCTATCAGCATAGCTCCTTCACCCTGCTGGCATAGACTTCCTAGTTTCCACCGCTGACCTTTGGGCCTTCCCAGCACGGATCCATAAGAAAGACTGGTGTGAGTCTTTCTTGTGGGCTCTAGACCTCCAGTTGGACTTGTGGGAGGCATTGTCATGAGCTCTGGGTTTTCATCTGTACTCATGTGAGACTTTGCTGTGGGACTCAGACCCTTGGCTAAATATTCTATGTCTTTAGTGTTGTGAATAGACTTCCTGCATTTACTTGTGATAACTCTGGGTGGTCATCATAAAAATAATATTATAAACTCCATGTCCTGATTCTAATTGTTCTCTGCAAAACCCCTGACTACAATAGTAAAGATCAGACTCAGAAACTTTCACTTGGGACTATGGCCTCCATTGGCAGTTGGACTCAAGACCAACTGTGTTATTCCCTGACAGAAAATTCACCTACATTTTACTCATGACTCAAGACTTTACAGGAGATTAATATTAAGAGTGGTATGCTGATTAGTGTAATGAAAGAAATTTCAAGACACCCCTGTTCAGGCTGTAGCATGGATACTACTGACTTCTTTTAGCTAAATTTATATTAACAATTTAGAGCAAAAAGCAGAGTAGAAAAATTTGAAAATCTTAAATTGTGTACCCAAAGGAACCACATTTAAAGTTAGGGCAAAGGAAGTATAATTGCTGAAGAAATTAGTATCATTAAAAAGAAGTTCAGGATTTTGGGGATAAGAAAAAAGATCCTTTGAGGGCATTTCAGAAAATAGTAAGACCTTTTCACTGCAAGCTCAAAAATGTAAAAGTGCAAAATTTTCACTTGAAAACTGGTCATCCTACTCAAGAAGAGCCACCTAGGGAATCAGTTCCCTGGAATTTATTTCATTGCACTGAACCAGTGAGAATCTGCTGCAGACATGGCCCAACAGGGCCCAGCTACTCCTTCTGTTGCATTGTGGAGGATTAAGTGTTCTCCTATTTATGTCATATATTATCTTGCATCTCTGAATACCTATTAATTTTATATTGGGTGTCAGATATTGTAATTTTACATTGCCAGGTGCTGAGTTCTATTATATATAGTGTTGTATTTTGTATGCAGTTACATGTAATCAACTGAATGCCTTCAGTGTTTAGCTCAAAAGATGTTAAACAGAGAAGCTTAACATCTAGAATTAGTTGAGATGTACTACCATGACAATACTCTTGTGAAAACTTGGTTTGATGCCTTACTTATTACAAGGTCCTTCTATTCTGAATGGTTGACATATAAACTACTTCAGCCCTCTTCAGACTCTGGAAAAAATTTTTTTATGCTTTCAAGTGGTTCTTCTCTGAACATGGGTCATTCTTTTTCAGGTATGCAATGAGAAGTACTCGGTCCGAACATGGTCTCTGTCTCTGTCTCTCTCCTTCCCTCTGTCCTTCCATTTTGATACTGTATCTTTCCACTTCTAGTCAGTTTTACTTCCCCAGTTCTGAGCTATTTGAATTTTCCCCACTTCTTTTACAATGCTAGTCTGTAAGACGATCTATCATAAAATTCACCACCTTGTTTGTTTTCTTTTTCTGTTCTCACATATCCTCTTGTCCAGCACCTAAACATCCTTGTTTCTCAAAATTTCAAGTGATTTAAGAAGGAATAAAATATGTTCACTATTATATCCATGTATTCTGGAAGAAGAAACCATATCTACATAATTATCCTTCAGAAAAGTTTGCTTGTTAATTGTTTTGCTCTTTTTTGTTTGCAATACTGAGACTTGCATTCAGGGCCTTGATCATATTAGTCAAATACTCTACCACTGAGCTAAAACCCCAGTCCTAAAGTTTAATTTTTTAAAAATGAGATGTGTTTTATAATAATCGAATTTAGAGTGCTTGGTAAAAGGAGATACTTTTTGAAAATTCTTGCTTCTTTCAATTATGAGTTAGAGTGTGTAGTTTGACTCCAGATGTTAGATATGTTTTATAAAAACTGTAAGTTGATATTTGTGATTTTTTAATTCACTGATTGTCAAGGCAGAAAGTCAATTAAGATAAGTCTGATGAATTCAGTTTGAAACTCATGTTTAAAGGTCTATTGAATGCCAGTTGAAGATGGTTAGAAGATGGTTGGGTCTATGCCTCTGGCACTTGGGAAAATTCTGAACCTCATAGAGATTTGAGAGTCATCAATGCAGAATTGGTACTGGTAGCCATCAGGATGGAGCAAATATGGAAAACTCACAAGAAGAAAAATCATAAGCTAGAGGGTGTAGGATAGAATCCTAGCAGGAAGGCAGAGAAAAATAACTAGCAAAGGAGTATAACTTGCACAAGTGCTGCTAGACCTAAAATTTATCCATTTTCTCAAAGAATCTAACATTTAGGTGAATAAAGAGCATGGTACAATCATGTGCAATCAGAAATAATGCTGCATGGTGCTGTTCCATAAGCCATTTATGCTGTTCTTGTCTCGCTTCCCACTTGTACTCTTCCCTCAAATTGGGGGGTAGGTATTCAAGCCCGAGATTTATGCTGGGATGCCTGTGGGATAGGGGTACTGCCTGAGATCACAACTAAAAACCCTTCTAAATCTGATTGACTTTGAGAAGTTGATAAAACACAGATTCTGTAATAAAATAACAGTAAAAACCAATCAGAAAACTTTATGAGGTACTCTGCCACACACATTGCAAAGGTCAAAATAGCAGCTCAGTATTTTTTCCATGGCTGGAATAAAGAAATTCTTGGAAAATATTATACTCTGGGTTTGGGCTCCTCAGTTATATAACTCAGAATTCTATTTCTTTTCTCTCCAACTAGGGTTGAAAAACACTGAGGTTACAGTTGCATTGCTCTTTATGTGGTAAGACAGTTTAGTTGTTGAAATTGTGCTTCTATTCACAGTCTTGGCGGCTGGTGGGTACGTGCCTTCCCTGAATAATGAATCTATGAAAAGGATTAGATTTGTCTTTGATTTGCTTGCAAACCTTTGCAAGAGTTGTCATTTTTATATTAAGGTGTTAACCTCCACACAAAGCTGAATTCAGCCTTCTTTGGAAGTCTATAATTGAAAGATTCAGGCTTCCATAGGCAGAATATATTCTTTATTTAAAAATATTCTTTATTGGCATCAGAAGGAGATAGTCATTTAGAGGATGAAAGAGATGGTGAGTTAACAATTGTTGATCTACCCAGGTGTTTAAAATATGTTTTTCATTCTAAACTACCCAGTGAAGTAAAACATATTAGACTCATTATTTTACAAGAGAAAATGCACCCGTGCTCAAGGCCATGGAGCTGGTGCATTGTGATTCATCTGGTCTGTGTCATAAGCATTCTTTCTGGATTTCATGCTGCCTTCAGAGTGTGCAAAGACAGTCTCTGCCATGGTCAGAGCAGCCACAGAGTTCACATTGTTCTGCAAGATTTAGAAATAAAGACAGCAAAACAAAATATCCATTTTTGAGAAGGCTTAAAATGCCAGAATTTAACACCCTGGAGAGACCCAAACAGAGAGAGATAGACTCTCTCAACCCAGGAAGAAACTAAAGTTAAAAAAAACCACTCAAATATGAGGTCCTGGGGCTACCATTAGAGAAGCTAAGATCAGCAAGCACAGCGCCCTCCTCAAGCCACCTGAATTCCTGCCTGAGACCAACCTGACCGACTGAAACTGCACTGATGCAACTGGCTTGAGTGACCAGAGCGTGGAGCTGAACATCCCTGCGTGCAGCTCACCCAGACCCGGCCCTGCACACAACCCACCCAGAGGTACCGTGAATTTGCGCCGCAGCCTCACTGAAGTCGGATGTCTGGGAGCCCAGCAGTTGATGCTGGTTCTCAGGGACCGGCATCAACACACGGTGAGTGATGGGAATAAGACCCTCCCATGGGAAAGGAGAAACTGACTGGAAGACATGTTGGATTTGGGCAGGACAGTCTTAACTCCATAAGGAAGTGGCTTCAGTTGGTTGCTCCCCTGGCTGAGCAGATTGGTGGAATCTGATTGGATAGGGTCGTGCCCCTTGTCGGGACCCAGTGGGTTGCTACAAACTAATTCCCTGAGCACAGCTGCACACTGAGGCAGTGAAGGCCTGCAAAGGTTGACTGGTCCAGAGGAGAGGAGCCAACACACACTGTGCTTGCTTGAACTTCACTCTCTGATAGCAGCCGGCAGAGGGCAGAAGCCCCTAGCCTGCGTGCTCCAGAGGAGCCTTAACCAACAAGCAAAGGGGCTGGAAATTACACAGTACACTTGTATGGACGGTACCAAAAACATGACAAGAGAGAGAAATAAGGAAAAAACCCCAGCCCCCAACCCTGAGAACACTGATCTAGGAGAGGTAAACACAAAAGAGATTGAGGGCAGCAAACATGCAACATCAAACACAGCATTAGCGGACATAAAGAGGTATCTTCAGGACCTCGTAAGTGGGATCAAAACTGAAATATTAATTCAAATTAAACAAGAGATAAGTAGATTACTAAAAGAAAGCCTGGGCACCTCTCAAGAAGACACAGACAGAAGAATGGAGGAACACAAAAGGAGACAAACGTTTAATGAAGAATACAAAAAAACCCTAGAATTCATGAAGCAGATTCAAAAAGATTATCAGGAAACTAAAGACTCCATAGAAAGCTGGCAAAACTGCTTGAAAGAAACCAAAGATAGACTATCAAAAATTGAACACAGGCTTTCAATGTGTGATCATGAAAGGGAAGATCTCTTAAAAATAACAAGGGAGCAGGCAGTAACAATACAAAGGCTAGAGGATGACAAGAGGATCTATAACTTAAGAATAAAGCATGTGAATGAAGAAGCAGGAGTCAAAATAGAGGAATTTCAAAGGCTATTCACAGGAATCATTAAGGAAAATTTCCCAAGCATAGAAAAAGGAAATGATATGCAGATGTATGAAGCAAACAGAATTCCAGCCACCTACAACCAAAACAGAGCTACACCTAGACACATAATAATCAAGATCCCAGAAATTCAATATAAGAACAGAATATTAAAAGCCATCAGAGAAAAGAAACAGATCACCTATAAAGGAGAATCCATCAAAATCACGCCAGACTTCTCGACACAGACCATCAGGTCAAGAAGAGCTTGGAGTGAAGTAATTCAAGCCCTGAATGAGAACAACCTCCAGCCCAGATTGATGTATCCTGCAAAACTCTCTTTAGAAATTAATGGAGAAACAAGATGCTTCCATGACAAAGAGGAACTGGGAGAATTTGTGACCACCAATCCAACCCTACAAAAAATACTGAAGGACATTTTAGAGAGAGAGAGAACAAGAATATGAGCATTTCAGGAACAATGGGCCTCAGAGAGGCCTCAGTGAAACGGGGCAGACAGCGGAGTGGAACAGAAAAATAGACAACCATTGGCAGAAAAACAGAATAGCAGAAATAAGGCAAAGAAGATTGGCTGTAATCTCTAGTATACATGGCCTTGAAATACTAACAGAGAGAAACACAGGCAGAGTAGATCAGGAGATAGGGTCCATTGAGATGCTCTATATAGGGAGGCAGTGGGACCCAAAACAAGCAGGGCACCCTATGGGAGTGAAAGGGGAGGAACTGTCTAAAAAAGGAAGGCAGAGGATATTATTAATGGGGTAACAAGACTTAAAATCTACATTATTTTCATCACTCTGGATGGATTACATGCTGTTCCTGTTTGTTTACTCATGCTAGACTTGAGGACATAGTCAGCTATCCCAAAAATAAGAGGGCATATTATGGTAATCATCGCCAATTTCCTGTCAACTTAATCTGAAGCCCTTTATAACTTATACTGTCTTATTATGAATGATCTTATTTGAATCTGGGTTGTTAGATTGCTACTTTGTATTAACTGATTTTATTTAAATCTGTTATGATTGATAGCATCAAGTCTGAGTATAAGCAACTACACTGAAGATGACAAGATTCACTAAGATACCCACTCTGGTTTGATTATTACTTGCTTTTGAAGTCTTATAATGTCTCCAATGCTTTGTTTTTATTAATATTGTTATATACTGCTGAGACATCATGATAACCATTGTAGATCACCTTGTATTGAGGTTATATATGACTTTTTTGCTTCATGCTTTTCTAGGAATTGTTTTGCTTTATCTTGCTTTGTTTTGTTTTTACCTCTATTACAGAAAGGTTAGATATACATGTAGAGACTCATGCATGTGTAGAGCTTATAAACAGTTTACAAGAACCAATTATATAATGCATGATGAAATGAACAACTACTTTCAAGAAAAAGAGACACTACAGTACCCAGTGCTTATTCCATAGTGTCATAATGTGTAATCCAGCAACATTATCATTCTTTGTTCAAAGTGATTTTAGTTTGTTTTGTTTTGTTTAATTTCAACACACATGAAGGTATGGACAGCTGTTTTTAGGAGAATGAGAGACACTATGACAGCCATTCTCGGTTTCCCTATTGTCTGGTCTTGAAGACCTGAAATGCCCTCCTTGTCCTGCTCAGATCAATTCCATACTATGTTGTTTCATGTGAATTCCCTGTATGTGACAATATGGACAACTATTTGGAAGAAAACAAGGGTCAATACAATAGAGAGTGAATATCTCCGATTGTCTAGTTTTGGAATTTATGTCCCTTACATTGCTTTCTTGTGATCCTCTTTGTTCTGTTTTGTTGTGTTTAATTTTACCCTTTTGATATAATTGAATGTATATTTGAGTGGGTAAGATGGATGACCATATTGCTGTTTTTTTTGTCAGATCGTTGAACAGAACTGTTAACAGACTCACTGTTTGAATGCCTACTTTACATGTTTTAACTTTATAATTTGAACAACTATTTCCAAGAACTCAGTATGTAATTTGTCAAGTAATAATCTCTTAGGTTTTTGTTGTTGTTGTTCTTTTCCTTTTTTCCTTGGAATTCTGTATTGTTGCTACCCTTTATTCTGTTTTTTTCTTTCTTCTCTTTAAATAAAACTAAAAAAATTTTTTTAAATCCATTTTTTACTACCACGCTTAATAAAATACAGTACACTGCTTTTAATACTGAAACGCATATGTAGATGGAATGAAGTAATTTAGCTCACTGCACAAGTAGGAAACACATACACAAGGTTTCATCTGAAAGCATTTCAGTCCCAGTTTTAGACCCATATATCCTCCAACAAGATGCTTAACTGTCCTGAACCTCAGTTTCTTCACTGGAATAAATGGGGGTAATAATACCCAACACACAGCACTGTGCAGAGACATGAATGCCCATCTGGTGTTAGCAATGACCAAGAAACCTCGAAAAGGCTCTTCTTGACAATAATTTGTGTTTAGAGTTCAGAAGTAGTTCATTCATAGACCACTTAAAAAGAGCGCCAAGGCATAGCCCCTTCCAATAGTTTGAAATCCTGGCACAAATTCAGCAAATAACCGGAAATATGTATGGCAGATACAGATGAAAACCAGCTAAAAAAGGGGTTCACAGAATGGTAATGGTGGGTGAAATCTGGTAGCATTTTTGTGCTGAGAGGAAAGTGACCTAGAGAAGCTCCCATGTTTGCAGGAAACAATGCATTGGGCAAATGAATATATGAGAATTGGGATGGAGTAGAAAGGATTAAATGCTATTTTAAATGTAAAAGTGTGTAACATCATTCATAGCTTAAGTAAACTCTCAAGTAAACATCAATATTCCCCCTTCTGTTCTTTACTGGGAGGAAACCATAGAGGGACCAAGGGTTAGCGATGACAAATGCTTTGGCTGTCAGCTTGATGAGTTTCTTCTTGACATCACAGCAATTTGGAAGCAACAATGAAAGGCATTGAGAAGAACATCAGAATCTGAGCACTGCTTAGGGGAAGCTGGCCCGGTCATAGCATGAAGGGTGAAAGGAGGGATTGCATGTCGCGCTATCATGCAGGAAGCTGATGCAGAAGCCCAGAATCTGAGCTGGGTTGCCAATAGCGGGGATTAGACCAAGGGTATCAGAATTGGAAAACACTGTGGAGAAGGCCTGATTCCTATGTAAAACATAGGAAGAGGGGACGAAGGCTTAGAAAGCCTCATCATAAAGCATTGGTTTACAGGGAGGGCTACAGTCTGGATCTGAATGTCCCCTAAGGAACCACATGTTAAAGCTTTGGTCCCAGCTTGCTGCTGCAAGCTGTTCTCTTTCTCTCACGTTTGCTTTCCTGAGATAAGGTGAACACTTTTGGTCTTTGTCCTCCTTCTCTGATATGCTGCCCAAAGCAACAGGACCAAATAACCATGGACTGAGATCTCTGAAACCAAGATCCAAAGTAAACCTTTTCTGTAACTCACCTATCACAGGTATTTGTTATGGTGTGTCTAGTGGTAAGATAATAAAGAAGATGACATAAGTCAACATCCCATGAACAAGAAAATGTAGTTGGACTAGAAGAGGAAGAAGATTCTTGGTTTGAACTGTCAAATGTTGGGTTAGATAATACATGAAAATTTTATGTGACATAAAGGAAAGGAGAGCTGCAAAAATGTGATATTAGCTACATTTTCTGTGTACTAGGTACCAGGTACTGTGCTATGATCTCTGCATGTGACACATTATTTGACTCCCACTGCAATCTACAAAGTACCTCTTTAGTACTTTAGTACTTTATTTAGTATCTCTATTTTCTAGAGGAGGAACCTGAGACACATAGGTGATGAACAAATTTACCAAGGCTGTGTCTCTAGTGAATTTGAATCTGGGTTTCAAGCCAGCAACCTTGCTCTAAAGCAGTTTGCTTTTGTTATGTAGCTTTTGCCTAGAGCGTGTAACTGAAGAACACTCAATATAATTAATGCAAGTGCAGTATTAAAGTGTTTCATAAATGATAAGCATTATATCTGTAAGCTTCTATCCTTTCTGTTTTACAAATAAAGATGTTAAGATAAATGTCTTTTGACGGGTTATATGGTTACTGCATAGTTGGCATAGGACACATTAGCTGGGTCCGGCAGCTCTGCAGGTCGTCTTGCTACTAACCAGTTCAGTTTCTTAGCAAGCCCTGTTGGAGTATTTGGGCGCCATCTCACTTAGGAAGCATCTGTCCAACAAACGTTAAATGAATGTTTACCAGGCACTGAACAACAGCAATCAGGGGAATGCCACACCTTGGCTACCGTGCAAAAGGAGGCCTGGGTGGTTGGTCTTTTATCCACTTCACTGTACACTTATCTGTCTCTAGTCTGTCTCAAGCATGTGCTAAGCCAAAGAAGCAGAGATAAATGAGACAGACTCCATCTCGAGCTTCTATCAAAAGAAAAGTAGCAGGGATTTGTTTGCTTAATTTAAACAAATACTTGGTCATTCCATATTATCTCAATATCATTCTCCTACCAGGTCACTTTATTACAAGAATTGACATCTTTGTGGATACTTTATACCAGGTCCCTTTTCCCCTAACATGCACCTATAGACCCAAGTATCAGGTAAAATCCTAATTTAAATAAGTAGTGATGAATAAAGGCGATATAATGAAGAAATGGCTAAATCAAATGTGGATAAGAAAATGATACTACAAAAGCAGTTTCATCTAATACGAGAATTGAGCTTTGGCCAGTTTTCACACCTCAGCACCTTGACTGTATTGTATTTCTAGAAGGCAGAAAATATTAAACATTATTAATGATTGATTGCATCTCAGCTTTCAAGTGTTACATCAAACAGACATTTAAAAGGCAGAATTTTATTCTTTTAAAGCACTTCAGCAGAACCTTTTTATTATTAAAAAAAACTAATGCCTTGGATTTACTACATCTAATCCAAATTTGATCCAAGAGTGAAATTCCTTTTTGGCAGAATCATCAATAATTTACTGCATCATAGGTTTTCCTTTCTAGGGCAAAAATATTGGCTAGAGGAGTTCTGGCTGACACATTGTAAAATAAAGCTGGAAAATGGATTTTGTGGGACTTTGCCAATTCTATACCCATCTGAAGATTCCCAAGTGAATCAATATGGCTTTTCTTTATGGATGCCTTCTGAGAACTGGTTTTTACCCCTCAACAGCCAGAAAGACCCAGAACTCTGGAAACACACACCTGGGGTGGACATGAATAGTCATGTAAGCTTCCCACTCTCCTAAATCAGGAACTATTTTATTGGAAAACATCCCTGATACAGATTCACCCAGGTTCAGTTGAACTTGGTATTTTAGAAGCGTACAGTTTTGTTACTGGTTAGCTCTGAATGCTAAACAGCAGATAAATACCTCTGGGACCTCAACTTGTTGGTTCTTGTTCTCTCCTCTAAGGTTACAATGAACTTAGATGTCCATGAATGAAACTTGCAAAAGTTTGGAGAGTCCACTGTTACCCTTTGCTATCATTTTTCAGGAAAATACAGACAGCTCTTTCATCTGAAATAGTTGTTGTTTCCAGAACTTTATTTAATTTTTTAGAATCCTTTAAAATAGTGAGTCTCAAACTACTAACTAAATGTTCAGTCAGTTTTCAAGCTCTGAAAATCAGTTGATTTTCCAGTGGTAGGGAATACAATTAATCTGAAATGATACCCCTAATTAATTACTAATAGCTTTAGTTCAGTGCATAGTGATAGACATGGGTCTACTTTTAGTATTAAGCATGTTGAAATCCAGTTTTTCTGGCATCATTTATTAAAGAGACTATCTTCCTCCAGTGAACATGTTTGGCATCTATGTCAAAAATAAGGTGGCTGACTGTGTTTGTGGTTGTGCCTGCATCTTCTATTCTGTTCCACTGATCCTCAGGCCTGTTTTTTTGTTTTTGTTTTCATTTTTTGTTTTTTTGTCAGTGTCACGCAGATTTTATCACACTAGCTTTGTAGTATAGTTTAAGGCCCAGGATTGTGATGCTTCCTGATTTGACTTTGTTGTCCAGAAATGTTTTTGCTATTTTAGATCTTTTCTGGTTGCAAATGAATTTTAGGAATGTTTTCTCTAGATCTGTAAGAGTTTGATTGGGATTGCATTAAATCTGTATAGCAGTTTTGATAGTAAAGCTGATTTCACTGTGTTGGCTCTTCCTCTCCAAGAGCAAGGGATACCTTTCTGTTTTCTGGTATCCTCTTTGATCTCTTTTTTACATACAGTAATTTTCACTGTAAAGACCTTTACCATACTCATAGAAATAAATCAGACCCATGTGTGTAAACATTGTGTAAACATGTGTGTAAACATTCTAACTAGTGGGAGAAACAATCAGTAAATAAATGTACAATAGACATTGTGAACTGGAAAGAAACTATTGAAAAACTGACATACTGTGTTGGGGGAAAAGGGAAAGGAAGAAAAGGAAAAAAAAATATATGTATACACAAGACAGTTAAGATAGTTATACAGCTAATTTCTCTTAGTTCATTGGAAATAAAGGTTTTTGTTAATATTGTTTGGACAAGATATCGTGCCTATGTCTTGAATTTCAAAAAACTACTATGAAGACAATACACAATGCATTCATTATTGCAACTGTGCTACTAACCTGTTTGGAAACTGTTTGATTGTTATTTTTATCTTTTTTCTTTTTAAAATAAAAAAAAATTTCTAATGGCTTTCTGAATGCACTCTTGAAGAAAATTCTGATGTCAGCTGTGAGTTTTCGTGTGTCTGGGTTCTGATGGCATCTCTGGACTCCTCAAAATTGCTGTGTTTGCATGTGCTGGCAGGAATGGCAATAGCTTAGCCATATGGACACCTGAGATTAACTGAACAGGGCAATGACAAGATCCCCAAGACTTGCACGGACTTAGTGAAAGCAACATCTATGCAATCTTCTCATTTCTGTTTTGTAGAGTTCCTCTAAGGCTAAAGTCATTTGTTTCCTCCCTGAAAACTTGTTCACTCACATGGTTCCACGCATTCCCTGCTATTTGAATATTGGTAGCCACCAGTGGCCAAGATAAAAAATATTCTATCACGTAGAAAAATCATATCTTAGCCAAAATGGCTTGTTCAAGTATTCTTCCTAAACAAGTTGGTGTCTCTGAAGGTGATAATAACCAGAATGATAAAATAATAAAATTTGTGATGAAAATAAGTGGTATTTTATAAAGTATTCTAAGATGAACCATTTCCTTTGATGCCTATGAACTTCTTAGCATTATTACTCACTTTTAAGTGGAGATGACAACTCAGAACACACTGAACTGCAGTTGATTAGCCTGTCATGTTGAATCCAGAATTTTCTTATTGCAAAGTTTGAAGATTTTCCTATGCAAAATGAGCTTTGGACACATTTGTTCTTCCTTACCGTCTCAGTCACTCTGCCTGTCATGGGGACCAACATCCACATCGTAAAAGAGTAGAGTTATTTTGGCTCACATTTTTGGTCCATGGTCAACTGGTTTCAAGGCAGGAAAAACATGATGAAAGGACCTGGTGGAAAAAACGTGCCCACATCATGGTGGCCAGAAAGTAGAGAGAGAAACAAAGAGCTTGGGAGGGACATAGACCACTCCAGTGGGCAGCTTCTAACCTGGCCCCATTTCCTAATAGCAAGCCAGCTGTAACACCCAAATCCAGGCACCTTTCACAAACCCCGCCTCTTAACACATGAGGCTTTGAGAAGATATTCCAGATACAAAGCACAACACTTACGTTTTTAACCAGACTGAGAGGCCGATTTAGCAGTAGTTCCCTTTCCTACCCATGCCACCATTCCTGCTAGACATTCCCTTTTCTATTACTTCAGCTCTGCATGTTCCACCTCCTGCTCTCTACTCTACATCAGCAATGGTGTCCCCCATTACTGGCCCCCAAGTCTTTCTCAATCTCATACTGGTTCATTTAACCTTTTACTTTCCTATCCCTGGCTCCAGAGCAGACAGTGTCTCTGCTTCTGTTTCCTGGCTTGTAAGATGAGCTTGAGTCTAAATGATGTTCATATAAAAAGCCAACACTTTGAGGAAAGCAGTGACTAAGGCGTCTTAGATATTCATAACCAGATAGAGCTTGGAGCCATCCTCTATGTTTAGGATTATTAGAAATAATGTTCTCTTTTGATACTTAGGCAAGTTTGATTATTCATCCATCTATATTTGTGTTAAAAGAGAGCTTCTTTCTTTTCTTATGTTCTTAATGAAATTTCAATCATACGATTTAACATCTAATGTGTGTGATATGTTTCCCAAAAAATATATGTGGCATTGTATGCCAAAAAATATGCTAAAAGAGAGAACATGAAAGGTTGACTTTTAAAATCATCCACCTAAGCCATTATTAAATAATAAATACTAAAAGCAAAAATTGGAAGTAGCCCATCTATACCTATTTTCATGCTGTTATATTTGTCTCTCCAAATCAAACATAGCAGCTTTTCTTTTGTAAGTTATTGACATACATTCAACATAAATACTTTACTCAGCCTCATGTATAGGAACATGTATCACTCAGGCATTTTAGGAATCTTTTAAAGGAGAATTCAGAGATTTCTAAAATGTGGTAAAGACTTGCAAAGTGAAAAACAGTATCTTGAGGAGTACCACAGAATATCACAAGAACGACACCTCAGTGGCTGCAGTCAGGGACCAGGAAGCCAGATGAAGAAGATTCTACTGCTATCACCATGACTGCTCTAGACCTCCAGAAATTTGGTGACACTGAACAATGGATCTATGTTTAGTTCTGTAATTATATCAAGAATGAAAATGACTACCTCACCCCACCTTAAAATGTGAGAGTATCAATGTGGTGTTTTTGTACAAGGGAGAAGGATAAATTTGAGACTTTTAGAGGTAGATGGAGGCAACTTGAGATCACACTCTTAAGTGAAATAAATCAAACTCACATGTGTAAATATTGCATTGTCTTCCTAGTGTAAAAACAAATAAAAAAACCCTGAAAGAGTAATAAGATCCAAAATATACAATAGGTATTGTGAAAATTAAAGGGAAAAAAAGTGCTAATTGTTAAATCTTCATTTACACACTGAGTCCCAGCTTCAAATTGCCCTGGGAAAAGTGCTTGTAAACTTCGTGGCTTTTAGCAGTGAGGAAGTTGTGGTCACACAACGGCCATGGTCTGGGACATAGAATGCTCATCAACTGACTCTGTCCACCCGGCAGTGGAGCAGGATGACAGCTTTAGTGTTGGGAAAACCTAATTCTACTATTTATTTACGTGTTACCCTGGAGAAACCATATATCTAGGTTTAGTCTCAGTTTTCTCCTTTCCTAATGAAAAGTACTTAACCAGAGATACTGGGAAGACTAAATGACCTATATATGGTTCTCAAACTATGTGGAAAGGTGTCTGGGGTACCATTAGCAAAATCACAGGATGTCGCAGGATATCTAGGGTTTCAAGAGAAACATAAAGGCACTTTAAGGTAGAACTCATGCACAAGATTAGCTTCAGTTAGTTGGCATCAAATTAGTCTCAAGGTTGAATTATGCTACATTCCTCTTATCTTTTTAAAAAATAATCCATTAGCAGTTAGAGTGATGCAAGATGATTTTGTACACAATTCAGTGAGAAGGTGTCAGTGATGAATACGGTTTAAAGGTCTGAGAAAATGTGCAATGTCTTGTAGACACACAAACCCCATTAGCATTATGGGTTGAATTGTGCTCTGCCACCTCAAATTCACCTGTTGAAATCCTAATCCCTAGTACCTTAGAGTGTGACTGTATTTGGAGATAGGGTTTTCAAAGGGTGATTAAATTAAAATGAGGTCCCTAAATATCCTCCCCAAAGAGTTAAGACTTCATAGTACAGCAGTGCATCCATGATAATGTTTATAGCTGCAGAATTCGTAAGAGCTAAATCCTAGAAGGAACTTGTGTACCCACCAACAAACATAGATGAGCAAAGTTACCACAACACAAATTCCCAAGAACCTGAGAAACTTGATGAATAGCTGACTGATGTTCAAACTAATAGATTTCAATAATGGCTATCATTATGATGAATAAGGAAGATTGTTTTCTGATATTAAAATGCAGTCACTTTTAGTATAAGGAAATAAGACCAGTAAAGAATTGAGGCATATTTCCCTGGAAAAATTAAAAGACTTTCTCTAAAAAGTTACCTGTGGTGGAATTATCTAAAATGGTTTATATTAGCAGAAACCTGGTAAAAAATGTAGAATGATAGAGGACCAAATCCAGCCCTTGTTCAAAGGAAATAATTGATTGGATTTCCCAAGTTTTTCACCTATTACTGGTATTTTTTCAACTTTAGAGCAATGTTTAACATTCAAGCTGGTGCAATTGCAAAGCAGGAAGAAATAATGCTGTAAGAAGGAAGACATGAGGCGCAATCATTGCCACATGACTGAGAAGCCCAGAGAGCCATCTGCCGAGCTTAGGATGAACCCAGCACTAGAGCAGATGCTCCAGGGCTTCCTTCTGCACCACATCCACCAGCACACCAGCTGCAGCTGTGTCTACTGCCCGCCCCCCTCCACCCCGTGTGCTGCCACCCCAAGCACTCCTGGGTTCCCGGTGTGATCAGCTCTCCTTCTTGGAATCCATCTGCTTCAAGGCATGAAGGCCAGCCACCAGCCTGACCACACTCTGCCAGGATGGCATCAATGTTTGGGGCAGCACCTGACCCCCACCATGGCCAGGCCGGGCACTATAGCATCTGTTCTTGAACACGAGTGGGTCCGGCGCTCAAACTTCCCTAACGCCGTTCTCCCAGGACTCCTCAGGTCTGGCTGGGGCTCAGGCTGCCACACTTCTTCCTCCTCTGTGCTCCGAGGTATAGGAACAAGGGTGGGAGGCACGGGCTACCAACCAGGTCAGTTGGCCTCCTCTTTGTCACCAGCATGACTTAGCTACGGACATAACACCTGAAGCTGTGGTCACCATACTGTTGATCTTGTGCCCACCAGGCCTCCAGATCTGCCCAGGAACCCCAGCTGCACCCCTCAGCTCACACTCACATAACCGCAGCCTTGACCCACCACTTTCTGGCAGTTCTCTATGGCTGCTTCCCGGAGTCCCCATCCGGTTAGGTGAAGGTGGAGGAACTGTCCCACCATGCATGGAGCACCTGGATACTCTGCACTCCAAGTAGCTCCTTTGAGGACAGTTTTCCCACAGGGTGTGCTCCTGGGTCCCCACCACCTTCCAGCTGTCTCAACAGTGGTGGTCTGTGGGATTGAGGAAAGGGCAGAGCCACTGACCCCATCTACAGCACAAAGCAGTAGCCCTGTGAGCCCGGCCTACTGGGCTGCTTGTTGCTGCTCCCTGGGAAGAGCGCTTGCCGAAGAGTGGCCAGTAGATGTCAGGTGTCTTTTTGATGAAAGTCAGGCCACAGGGGCAGCAAGGACGGCCTCCTTGAAGTTGGCAACCACACCTTGGCAGGCCAGGCTGCTGGCCAAACTTCCCATCTCCTCTCACTAGCTCCTCATGCTAGTTGGCAGCTCTCCAAGTATACAGGGGCTCCTGTGCTGAGAGGCCTGGGGAGGAGGGCTCCCAACACTCAGGCTGGCAGGTCCTGCCTGCCAGAGTCAGCAGAATCTTGGTGTGGGCGTGGCTGTGTCGCCACCCTCCTCAGGGCAGGGATGCCTGATGTCATCTTCAAGCTGCAAGCCGCCTGTGGTATAGGCAGGAGGAGGCAGCGTTTCCTGGCCCATCTCTCCGCCCTGCCCTGCCCTGTTCCTCAGCTCTTGGTCACAGTGACTCTAAGCACACAGGGGAGTGTGCAGGCACTTCCAGGTCCCTGGAAGAATCCTGAGCAGCCCAGCATCTTGTGAGGTGACGTCCCCTCCCCCTGGCTTTTCCTACTGTGGTAACAAAGTCTCCGCAATCTTCAATAAATAGTAAAACTTTTCAAAGACGAGGATTCTACGTCCCCACTGGTGTCAGGAAATTGGCATTCTGTCCCTCTAAGAAGTGAGGCTGTGCCTTTCAGTCTGCCTGGGCTCCCACACAGCAGGAAGCTGTGGAGAGCAGCACGAGGAGGAAAGGGGCCTCGTGTTCAAGCCATAGTGAGCTGGGAGGAGAAAGGCAGGGGACCCTGGATGCTGCATAGAACTGGTACAAAGTGCTGTTAAATGTGCCTTATTCTAGTAACATACTGTAGAATGATCCCTGAAAGCATAGCCTTGAAATGTGCCTTATTCTAGACACAGATGTGGTCTGCCCACGTGTGTGCCACATAAGGAAGGGCTCTTGACAGGGTGGAAGTCTTTTGAAATACAGCTATCATATACTAAACTTCCCTAAAATTCCGAACGTGGACATCAGTGCGGACCAAGACGCAGGACACAAAGTGTATGTGTGATTGACAAGCGGCTCTCACTGACCGAGCACTTATTATGCATCAGGTACTAACTTAGCCATTCCCACACATTAGCTCTTTCAAAAGTCACCATGCATTTAGGAAACTGACACTACTAGTGTCACTGTTTGCAGCTGAGAAAAACTGACTCAAGAGGGTTAGTAACTTCTTCAGTCTCACAGGTAGTGAGGAGGAGGTGGAGCAAAATACAAATACAGCAACTAGATGCCGGAATCCCATGCTTCTGTTACACTGTCTCAGATGCATGTAAGGTAGTCTAGGTTAGCCTGTATCTAATGATTCCCCTTGAAAGCACCAAACTGATAATTTTTGACTGCTATGATCTGAATATCTTCATCTCCCCAAAATTCACATGTTGACCCAGGTCCCCACTGTGCCAGTGCCAAGAGTTGGATCTTCTGGGGTGATTCAGCTATGGAGAGTCTGAGATTCATGTTCCTATCAGTTGTTTTGCCCACCCACCACACAAGGTCACATCGAGGATGTACTGTCTGTGAGCCAGATCCTGAATTCGCCACTGTCTTGGTCCAGAATTGTAAGCCTTAGATTCCCACTGTTCGTAATCCACCTCATCTATAGTATTTTACCAAAGCAGCCTAAGACATGCACTTTCTCCTTAAGTCATTCCTCCTCCAGTTTCTTCCTCATACTAATCTGATAACTTGTTCACTCTTTTCCCAAACTCAGTACACTCTTTACTGGAGAACCCAAGGGCAGGTTAACACCCTATCTCGTTGAACCTTAGGTGTTGGTGGTGTCTGGCCTTCTTGACTATGATGTTGGTTTTTTCTGCAATGATTTCTTCCTGGCCACACTGTTTTAAGGATATCCCAAGTGAGGTACATCCAAGCTTGACTCAGCCCCAGCTCTTCCCTACTTGTATCCTTCCTATTTCATTCACTTATTCATTCAGTGACTCTTAATCGGTGTAGTGTCCTTGTATTCTGCTTGACACTGGAGTTACAACAGTGAATAAGATATGGTCCCAACTCTGAAGAGTTTACAGTCTACTGGGTGGGGGCAAAATTAGGCTAATAAATAATTTATACAGAGAAATATGCTCAGGCAAGGGTAGATATAAATAGTGGGAGCATTTAACCCAGGACTGGAGATCAGGAAAGGTTTTTCACAGTTGATGTCTAAATAAGGTTGAAGACGGTGGATAGGAATAATCCAAGATAAAAGGAAAGTAGTTCATATAGTCAGAGGCTAGATGTGGGGGGGGGATGGGTAATGAGGTAGAGAAGTAAATCACCTCGAGGAATTTACACTTCATCTTGAGAATAATGGAAGCATTGAAGAGTGTAGAGCAGGTGGATAAACTTGTGCTTTGGGGACACTGTTTTGACTGCAGTGTAAACAGTCGTAATGGTACCATACTGAAGACAGAGAGAAAAGTCGGGACACTATGGCAGCAATCCAGGCAAGAGACAGACTAGGGAATTGGCAGAAGGAATGTTTCTGGTATTCTAGTTAATTTAAGGACTTAAAGATGACAAAATGTCATTCTTCCATGGAATCTTCCTCTCTTAATCTTAATATTCCTGCTGGTGCTACTAATAATTCCATGAAGTTTTGAGAACTGCCTGGAGGTATTCTCCTGGGGCCCTTCTCATCCACTTAGCCTTCCACGGTAACTCCTCATTTTTCAGTAGATTTTCATTTTCCTCTTTGTGGCTCCTCTCAGCTCACCAGTTATTACTTGACCTTTCATCTTCTGAAGCCTGACTAGCATACAGACAGCTTTCTTGGATTGTTTTGGCTGACAGATGTGATCTAAAGTTCCCTGCTGTTGCCTTAAAATAAAAGGATTAGAACACCCAATCCCCTCCACCTTTAAAGGAAGGATGATAAAATAAGTGCTGGCGGAGGTGGTAATGAGAAGACCATCCGGACTCCTGGTTTCCATCTGCACACACTCAAAATGCCTCTCCATGAGAAACCCTATAGGTCTTGGAATTTTGTATCTATGAATATTTTTCAGCTTGAGAGTCCATGTGCTCCAAATTGAGCATGGTCAGAATTTCTGCAAGAAGGCATGAGAACTTTTCATTTTTGGATGTGATTGCTGGTGAAGGAAGAATGGTGATTATTCTATGAACTTTTGAGATGGTAGAAAGAGAACCAGTTAGAAATCTGAGGTGGGAATTTTATTCAGCCACTCAGGAGCAATGTGAAGTAATAATCCATATATCACAGAGGTTTTCATAAAACAAGTCAGAAAACATGAAGTGTGATGATTCCCTTACATAGCACTTAATTGGACTTGCCATTGGCAAGGTTACCAATGGCAGCCACAGTGTGAATTTGAGGACACCTTCTTCCACCTTTCAGCCATACCAACAAAATTGATCCTCTGCCCTGTCTAGAAATGGTCTCCCTTCTCAACTACCACCGTTGGCTGCTTCTCTGTCATTCCCTCTCAGTTTCTTCAGCACTTTCTCTTCCTGACCCGACGGACATGTTGGTGACCTCTGTTTTTGGTCTCTGTGGCTCAGTCTTCTTTCTCTCCTCTCCCTTGGCAGCTCTGTCACTTGTCATTTCACTGGTACCTTTCACAGACCTCTCAGACTTGACACACGTGCACCAGGACTCACTGCACTGAGGATCAGTCCTTCGCTCCTTTATTTTCTCTGCTGCTAGACTTGAAAGCCTGCACACGATAGTCCCAAGTTCCACAACCGCTGACTTGCTACCGACTTCCTGCCAGGTTCTTCCAAGGAAAGGTCCTGCATGGAGATGAGAAAGGGGAAGAAAGGAAAAACCATTTGTCTCTGACAATGGTGATCCGTGTTTTCGGATTGGTGGCAGAGTTCACACTTCTGGAGGCTTGTGTGACTGCGTGCTGGTGGCAGCAGCATTGGGGGAGCGACGGAGCCTGCGCAGCAGTGGGTGCCTCTGGCCTCCTGGAGGATGAGGACAGCTCCTGAGCTCCAGCCTGTGGGGGACAGCAGCACCCTGACCTCCCTGTGCTGCCCCCTCTCCTTGCGTTCTCCCATTCTGAAGATACAGCGGGCAGGATTCCCAGGGCTCGCAACAGACAGGGTCCCGAGAAACACTTCAGGTTTTCTGTTAGAAAAAAACTGAATACATGACAAAGAATCTCTAACTTAGATTAATGTTATTTTGTCTTAATATAATGCAGCCATTAAATGTTCACTTGTTTGTTTATCATGGGGGAAGCAGCCTAAAAAAGCAAAAGAGGCTGAAGCTATAAAAATTATCATATAGCTCTCCCAATGGGCTGCTATGACTGTTTGCTTACAAAAATCTCCTTTTGGGAAAAATATCTAGTAGGTGGTTGTTGTTGTTGTTTTCTATACAGTGACTAATTTAGTGCCACAAAAATAAGTCCTGATTTGTGCCCCTAAAAACACCTGCTCTTCTCTCTCTCTCAGGGATGACATTGGCAGAACCCACATTCCCAGCCTTCCAAACTCCATTCCTTCAATACCAACAACCATCTGCTCCACCTGCCCACCTTGACTACCGTGCCCAAGTCACCATCAAGCTTTCTTTCTTGGCCTCAGAATGAAACTGGACACCCTTCAGCCTCGAGATCCTTAGCTGGCCAGGCCCTGCCTGGACCCACGATGTTCCTGTGCTGCTCCTCCCACACTGAGTGTGACCCAGTGTGTTGGACAGTGTGTCACATCGCTCCTCAGAGGTGTGATTCACTGCACTCACACCTTCCTGCTCTGCTGTCCCATAGAAATGCTTCCCGTGTTGGCTTTGGGTTGTTGTCCTTCAATCTTTCTGCAGATTTTATCTCAGAGATAAATTATCTTTATCCCTTCTTCGGTACTGGGGATTGAACCCAAGGCTTTTGCATCAAACATGTTCCCAACACATTTTATTGTCTTTACAACAGTCTTTCTGTGTCATTAAGTTGTCCAGACTAGGTTCAAACTTGCAGTCTCCGCCCCACCTCAGCCTCCCGGTGGGCTGGGGTTACAGACGTGCACCATTGCGGTCGAGGTCTCATAGCTAACTTCATCTGCCACTCCAACCATCTCACTACACCATAGCAGATGTCACAGACCTGGCTTCAGATGAGTCTGTAGTTCTGCGACCTTTTAGTGTTTGAGATCTCTTACCTTCATGTGCAAAATGGGAATCAATTTATCTTTCCGGAACATTGTAAGAATTTAATAAAATAAACAGACAATGCTGACCAATGGTAAATCTTCAGTCATGCTATTTTTCTCTTATCAAAATGTGAACAACAATTCCTTTTTTGTTTCTTTTATTTTTTATTTTTTTGTACTAGGCATTGAACTCATTACCTCATGCTTGTCAGGAAGTCACTGTGTGTGCCACTTTGCTATATCCCTGACCCAATTTATTGGTTTTCTTGACACAAGGCCTCCCTCAGGCTGGTCTTGAACTCACTATGCAGCCCATGCTGGCTTTGAACCCACAGTGATCCTCTGCCTTAGCCTCCCAAGTGCTGGGATTATAGCTATGCACAACTACACCTGACTCAACAGCAATATTTTAAAATTAACTTTTGTTTTTCATTTAGGAGTCTACCTTAAAGCATAGTAAATCAAATGGAAATAAAAACTTTGAAGAATGAAAACATCTTTGTCACTCTGAAAATTATACTGAGCACCAGAAATCATGGGTATCCTAGGCCCAAAGCCTGTGGGTTCAGCATACGCAATGCACTGCAGCCCCAGAGACAAATAACACCGGAGTCCTGATCTGAGTGTGTTTTATGAGCATTTTCCTGAGTATCATAGTGGAGCCATTTATGGCTGTAGAAAAAGTGACTCTCAAGAGTCATTTCACGGGGGCAAGAAATGGTTATAAAAAGCGAAGCGCCCCGGGCAGCGCGTCTCCTGGAGAACGGTTCTGCTGAGTACTTGGCGGGCGGCAGCTCCTCTTCCCCGGTCATCTTCATTTGCCTCATTCCCTGTGGAGCTGTAAGACATTAAAAAACAGGTGGGCTTGGATGGCAACGGCTTCTGCTACTGAAAGATTCCACTCCTTAAAACCAAAGAATGTAACGGGGTAAAACTGCCTCTGAAAAGACTTCTTTCTGGACTGCCCGGTCAGCTACAGCACACAGGCTCAGCTCAGCTGCCACCAGCACTCAGCACAGTTGCCGAGCGCCTCCCTCTGTGCTTCGTATTTTTTAATGGTACTGTCACCCCTCAGGAGAAGCAGCAGGCACCACAGGCACATACCTGGAATCTCAGCGCTCTAGGAGCCTGAGGCAGGAGGGTCACAGCTTCGAACCTATCCTGGACAAGTTAATTGCTTAGCAAGGCCCTGTCTTGAAACCACAAACTAAAAACAGGTCAGAGATGTGACTTAGTGTGAAAGCTCTGGGTTTCCCCAATAGTATTATAAGACAGAGAGGAAAGCAAGCAGCAGACAAGCAGACCACAGTTTAGAGGAACAGAATCATGTTCCAAAAGAGAGCTAGAAGTGAACAGGAAATTTGGATTCAGGATTCCCTTAGCCTCTCCTGCATGTACACACGTGCTCATGTGCGCACACACACACACACCCCAGAATCAAGGTGGTTACCTCAAAGACAGAAAAGCCCATTACATTTTCCCACCAAGATAGCAGTTTTAACAACTTGTTTACCTGTGCTACAATTTCTTTTGGAAAGAAGCATGAAGAAAACTTCATTTGCATTATAAAATAAATGGATTCCACTGCTCACCTGTCACCCAGCTAACAAGAAGAGAGACACCAGAAAAGACATGCAAAAGACTGTGAGCTAAGGTCCACCCTCCAGAGCATCAGGTACGCAAGATGTCCACCTGAGTTCTGAGAGGAAGAGTTCTGTGCTCAAGGAGTGGAGGATACTACCTTAGCTAAGGCCAACCAAGCTTCCCCCTGCAAGACTTCTAACAACTGTTTATCTACCAATATCAATTACAAATGTCCAAATATTTTGACAGAAATACAACCACATCGTCTAGCAGTAAAATGGAAAAATAAAATTAAAATTAAAACACAATTCTGGCCTTCAACTTTATCATCGTCCAGTGGGGAAACGATCTCAAACAGAGACTATTATAATCTAGCGATTAAAATGCACTCATTGCAGCAAAGACGTTGTACTATAGAAAGCCACCAGGACAAACTAACCGGTCAGGGGAGTCCGTGCAACACTCCTGACACCAGCACAAATAAACGATACTTTCTCTTCACTGGAGCATATTGTTCTGTGACAACTACCTTTTGTTTTTTCTGGAAGCCAGGAAGTTCTAGATCCCAATGTCAGCTCTGCCTCTTACTACCTCTGTGATCTTGAGTAACTACCTTAATCTCATTTGTGTTCTTGAATTGTTATGAGAACTAGAGATCCTTTAAGTAATTCACCCAGCAAAGTTCCTGAAACATAATAGTTTCAATCATTTATTATTATTTTTTAAGTGTTAAAATTGGAATAGACTTACAATCTCTAATTCATATACAGATTTCATTCATAGTGTGCTTATATTCTGTTTGAAATGGCTTAAATACAATTTTATTTAATAAACTCTCAGGCCCTGAGAGACAAAATGCTATTCCTGAGATAGAAACAAAATGTTTAGGCCACATAGCTCTTGTCCTGGGTCAGGACTGGGTGGAATAGTATGGAAAAGGTAAAAACATAACAATAATCACAATAGTGTGAAAGTCAGTAGGTGCCGAATAAGAGGCATGGATAGGGCCCCATGAGAGGGGATGTCACTTCCCTGCGGAGGGCAGGGGAGGCTTCACGAAAGGGATGGCAGCAAACTGGACCTTACTGTTTGGCTCATAGTTAAATTTGATATTAACAAGGGAAAAAAATTCAAGAGAAGAAAAAAATGAACTTGTAATTATTTATTTATTTGGCCACATCACAAAGTTCATGTAGATAATAATACAATATGGAGCCAGAAAGTAAAATTAGTAACAGATTATGAAAGATCAAACAGTTCATTGTCCATTTCTGCCAATATGCCATGTTAGACATGTCACAGCTCTTACCAGCATGACAAGCATCCTTTAAATGCATGGGTGAAGTAAAAAGAAGAGAAGCCATAGGAAGAAAGACAAAAAAGCAAAAATCCCGTAAACTTCACCCATAAGCTCACAAGATAATCCCGAGACTAATAAAACATTTTATTTTTGTGTAGAAAAAAGAAGAAGGATATTAGCTTGAGATGTTGGGGCT
>PVJX010018131.1:0-37110 GCA_004027295.1 Dolichotis patagonum
GGATGGTTTAACATATGCAAATCAATAAATGTAATACACCACATCAACAGAGCCAAAAACAAAAACCACATGGTCATCTCAATAGATGCAGAAAAAACTTTTGATAAGGTTCAACTCTTGTTCATGATAAAAACCCTTCAGAAACTCGGAATACACGGTGTCTACCTCAACCTTATAAAAGCCATCTATGACAAACCAACAGCCAATATTATACTAAATGGACAAAAACTGAAAGCTTTCACTTTAAAATCAGGAACAAGGATGTCCACTATCACCACTCCTATTCAATATAGTTCTGGAAACACTAGCCAGGGCAATCAGACAAGAGAAATAAATAAAAGGAATAAAGATAGGAAAGGAAGAATTTAAATTATCACTATTTGCAGATGACATGATACTCTATATAGAAGACCCCAAAAATTCCATTAAAAGACTACTAGAGGTAATAAACAAATTCAGCAGTGTAGCTGGATACAAAGTCAATGCTCAAAAATCAATAGCATTCCTGTACACAAACAAGAACCTCACTGAGAGAGAAATTATGGAAATATCGCCCTTCTCAATAACATCTAAAAAAATGAAGTACTTAGGAATCAATCTAACTAAAAATGTAAAAGACCTATATACTGAAAATTATACTACTCTAAAAAAGGAGATTGAAGAGGATATTAGAAAATGGAAAGATGTTCCATGCTCTTGGCTAGGAAGAACCAACATTGTGAAAATGGCCATACTCCCAAAACTGTTATACAGATTTAACGCAATCCCAGTCAAAATACCATTGACATACCTCACAGATCTAAACTTCTAAAATTCATTTGGAACCAGAAGAAACCTAGAATAGCAAAGACAATTCTGGGCAATAAAGGCAAGGCAGGAGGCATCTCAATTCCTGACTTGAAACTGTACTACAAAGCCACTGTGATAAAATCAACATAGTACTGGCAAAGAAATAGACCTGAGGATCAATGGAGCAGATTAGAAGATACAAATAAAGATACAAAGACACTCAGCCACCTGATATTTGACAAAGGGGCTAAACATGTTCACTGGGGGAGGATAGCCTCTTTAATAAATGGTGTTGGAAAAATTGGCTCTCCACATGCAGAAGACTGAAACTAGATCCATGCCTATCACCATACACAAAACTAAAGTCTAAATGGATCAAAGACCTAAACATTAAAACAAAAACACTAAATCTACTAGAAGATAAGATAGGTAGAAATCTTGGAGACATAGGAGTAGGCAGAGAATTCATGAACAAAACACAAACTACACAGGAAACACTGCAGAGAATCAACAACTGGGATCTCATATTATTGAAAAGTTTCTGCACTCAAAAGAAATCACCATAAGAGTGAAAAGAAAATGCACAGAATGGGAAAGAATTTTAACCAGCAACTCCTCAGACAAAGGACTTATATCAAGAACATATAAAGAACTGAAAAACATCAACCCCCCCCAAATTCAAAGACCCTCTCCAAAAATGGGCATCTGAGATGAACACACAGTTCTCAGATGAAGATATACAAATGGCAAACAAATACATGAAGAAATGTTCACCCTCACTGGTCATTCGAGAAATGCAAATTAAAACAACATTGAGATATCATCTCACACCGGGAAGAATAGCTGCCATCAAGAAATCAACTAATAACAAATGTTGGCAAGGCTGTGGGGAAAAAGGAACACTGTTCCACTGTTGGTGGGAATGCAGACTGGTGCAACCACTATGGAAATCAGTATGGAGAATTCTCAGAAGACTAGGAGTGGAAGCTCCATTGAACCCAGCTATTCCCCTCCTGGGTATTTTCCCAGAGAAACTGAAAAGTTCATATCACAGTTATATATGTGCACCCATGTTCATAGCAGCACAATTTGTGATAGCTAAATCTTGGGAACAACCAAGATGCCCATCAACTGCAGAGTGGATGAAAAAAATGTGGTATTTTTATACAATGGAATATTACTCAGCTATAAAAAAGGATGATCTTGAGGCCTTCATAGGGAAATGGGTACAACTTGAGACTATCCTCATTAGTGAAATAAATAAGTCATGTTTATAAATATCACATTGTTTCTCTAGTGTAAAAAGTAATAAGAACTGTAGGAGTATTGAAACCCAAAATGTGTAATTGCTACTATAAAAAAGAGGAAAAGAAAGTGCTCTAAAGGATATAACTGCATGTGTGTTTAAGTGTGTAAGATAGATGTCCATGTTACTGTTTTTGTTAGAATGTTGAGCAGAACCATTAACAGGCTCATTGTTTGAATGTGTAATTTATATGTTTTAACTTTGCAACTTGAACAACTATTTCCAATGATGACAGTATGTAACTTATCAAGTGGCGATTTCTTAGTGTTTTTTGTTTGTTTGTTTTGGTTGTGGTTGTTGTTCTTTTTTTTTTTCTTTCCCCTTCGGAATTCTGTATTGTTGCTACTCTCTTTCTGTTTTGTTTGGTTTTTTTTTTTTCTCCTTTTCTTTAAATTAAAAAAAAATAGCAGCTTATAGGATGGCAGAATGAGCTGCAAATGAGGTAGCACTTGAGGCCCGATACAGCTACAAATAACAGTCTAGTGAATTGGGCAGATTTGATGTTGGAGGACCACAGTGGAACTCACAAGACAATGAAGAGCCTAAATGCATCTTATTTTTCATCTTTTTTTCCTTCCCTTTTCTGACTCCATTCCTAAAACTTCTGAGCCCTCTCATTTCTGAGGTCAAAAAAAGTCATATTTGCTCCTTGTGATCAATTTATTCAAACTCTTCACTGTGGATACTTACATTCTTTAGAAGTAAGAACCAGTAAAATGAACACTTCTTCTTCTTCTTCTTCTTAATACTACTCTCTTTTCATAGCATAACTTTGATCAGTTGCTATGCTGTGTAGTAAACACCTCTCCACCCCGTTAAGGACTGGAGGTAAAACATAATAAGAACACAAGAACCCATCCTAAAGTGTTTCTAAATGGTTAAGTGATCTCGATGATGATATGTTTCTGAAAAGTAAGACTTGAAATCTTGCCATTAGCACAAATTGAGACATTTTGCCTTATCTATAAAAATCCTAATTAAACTAGCAAGCATAGCATAAACTTATAATTTTATTTAAGCAAAAACATGCACAGGAAGTTGACTTTTGCATTTCTTTTCAAATATTCTTAATTTCTAATGTTCTTTGAAGTAAAACTAAAACTCACTTTAAACTATCCTTAAATATTTCAAGTCAAAATTGCACTAATGCATATACATGTCTCTCCTGTATAGCAGACTTCAGACTTTGTGGAAATTTCATTGCCTTTTTCATTTCTTTCAGAATACAATGAAACCTTGGTTTGCGAGCATAATTTGTTCCAGAAACATGCTTATAATTCAAAGCACTTATATGTCAAAGGGAATTTCCCAATAAAAAATAATGGAGAAGGATTTAATGGTTACATTTCAATATGACTCTAAAATCAAAGCAGTCACTGAATAAAGTTGTTTGATCTATGCAACAACTCACTATGCTGTCATTAAAAATATAGAGATCTATATTCTATACTCAAGAAAAATTTCAAGATATATTGTTAAGAGAAAAAACAAAGCTATTGAAAAATACGTTTAGCAGAGTTTCATGCTTTCCATCTGGATTTTGTCTCTGGGAACACACACAGACATAGACATTTTCTGAAAAGCACATATAAAACAGGTTGAAGTCATTAATTTGAGAGGGTGGAATAAGAGATGTAAAAGGATCTAACAAGTAAAGAGATTTGTCCTTTTTATTTATATCTCCATATCTTGTTTCAGTTTTCTACCATGTGTTTAAAAATAGCTGAGCTAAAGTAATGGTTTTTTTTAAAAGAAAGATCTACTTTAATTCACAGATTAGAAGAAAATATGATAGCAAATCCCCAAACAAACAGAAAATGATGTAGAGTATTTTGGAGAATAGGCCTGGGGGAGGAAGCATAATTTTCAACTACATTGTAATGCCACCAGGTAGTCACAAGGTCTCCCTAAATTTCAGGCAATTGGGAAATAATAGTCTTTTCCTGTGGTAGAGAAGAAAAAACAGAAATAGGAGAGAAGGACCAACCATAAAGACTTTGCAGTGTAAGATAGAGTTCTGAAGCTTCACTGGAATCTCAGAGTTTTTAGGTTGATGAAAATTGAGCTATATTTTACTGTTTTTGTAATGATAACATTTATACTTTGTACAAGTTATAAAACCAACAAAGGTAAATATAATATGTTTTAAAATTGGGAATACACATACTCTTTGGCATAGCAATTCCACTTCTAAAAATTTATCCTAGAGATATATTACCCCCAGTAAAAGTAACTCGCCTTGAATATTGCTTACCACACAACAGAAGGCACAAAGAAGTAGTCACTTCTTCACAAACTTATGATGTAAAGAATTGGTCTTCAAGCCCAAACATTCATCTCTAGGGGCTTTATCCTTAAACACGGTTCTATGTTGTCTATCTGCTGCACACAGACATGTTAAAAGAAGGACTAAAACCCTCACTGTGTAACAGTTGAGGACTGGCTAAATAAGTTAACGGTGATATCTAACCATCCAACAGGACACCACAAAGCTCTAAAAAAAGATAATGAGATGGTTTTGAGAATATTGGCATGAAAATATCTCCAAGATATGCCATTTAACAAAACGATTGTTATGTAAAGCAATTTGTACAGTATGCTGTCATTATGTAAGTAATTTTGAAATGAATCTCAAAGAAAAAACACACAAGGAGAAGGTAGCACTGGCTAAGAATTTCCCCTTAAGAAAGGAACTAAGAATTCAGTGTGAAATCCTCTGAATATCATTTTGTATGATTAGAATTTTTAAACAGGTACTAACAATTTCCTTTTGAAACAGGAATGGGTCTTATATCCATGGGAAAAAAAATATATATATATACATATGATGGAAATGATTTTTTAAAAGTCTGCATTGGTTTCATCTTTTCTATCTTATCCAGCTAGAAGCAGAGTTCTTGAGTTGATACCTATTAGCATCTCCTTTCTCCCATGCCTAGCAATTCACAGCTTTGGTAAGTACAAGGTGGGTACTGTGTCCTGTTATCTCATCACATTACACAAGTCTGACCTATTGCTGTGACGTACAATATTTCTTTCCCTCCAGCCACTGTTGTTGTTCTTGGCACTTGATATCTCAGGGAAAAATTCTAATGGAGTCCTTTCAGAACTCTCAGTTCAAGCTCCTGGGATTTCCCTGAGCCTGATTCATGTTCTACTTAATTCAAAAACCTTCTTCCTGTGGGTTCTTTGCCAGTACGGGTAGAGGCTTTTCCCTGGAGCTAATAGGATGTGAATCAGAACTGGGTAAATCCCCCCAGATTAAAGTAAATTTTTATTTACACATCTTTGAGTATGTTATGTTTTTAAACTGTATAAAAATAGGAAAATAAAATTGTCAACATTATCAGGAAGGAAGCTCAGTTTTAATGGAGAAAATAGAGGGTCACCATGAGGGAAAAAATTAAGAAGTCTCATAGGACTGGCCAATTTATTGAAATTTTGTAGCTTTATTTCTCTCATTCAGCAAGGATCTCGAACTTTCTCAACATATAAAATTCTCATCACATCCATTTATCTGAATGCATAAGAATCATCTGCATTTGAAAGAGGCATTTTGTATGCAATTTTCCACTAAAGCAATATTTTATTGACTTTCCTCACCAGTGTCTGGTGCCTTATGCTTTTAGCCTTTGAATGCTCTAAAAGAGCATATCACATTTTTAAGTGCTTTTATGGATGATTTTTCTGAAATACAGCTTCTGACTTAGGGCCAAAGGATGGCTTAGATTCTGCATTTCTAACAAGTAGTACCATGGTTCTGATTCACAAATCATATTTTAATTAGAAAGTCCCTAGAATAATGGTAATTCACTACAACAAGTGGTACCATTGGGTGTGTGTGCAAACATGGATAAAGATATAGGAAACAGAGGGGTAAGATATAGAGCCTCATAGTGAAAAGTTGTATGCAACATCATACACAGGTGGAGAACAGCATTTTGAAACCATGAGATTTAGAGTTTGACACGCTTTATTCAAGATACCAGTGCCATTACCCTCAATCTCCATAAATTTGGTAATGTACCTTAACAGCACTAAACTTCCTTTCCTGTAAAGCTAATGGTACAATGATACAGTAGATTGAACTTTATGATACTGATATTTTTATAAGTTAAAAATGATCAACAAAGGGCAATTTCACACAATTTGACATAACAGCACCATTCCTGGGGCAGTTGTGTACATTAAAGTATATGGCTGCACAGTAATGATAGCACTATGGCACACAGAGAATAAGAACATAATAAATTCCAGTATGAATTACTTTACTTTAAATCATGTTCAATTGTATATAGGTGCTTTCAAGAATGAGGATGGGAAGCAAGAAGATATTCTTGTCCTTTTTACCTGAGATACCTCTTGTAGTGTCATCACAGTTCATCTCTCCTCTTATTTCTCCTCTTCTTCTTGCTCTTTTCTTCATATATTCCGAACACTGTAGCAAAAGCCCTGGACCTACAGCCAAACTGTTGAAATTCCAATCCATCTTGTATGGACTCGTAGAAAGTTACTAAACTTCCCTGTGCCTGTTTTCTCATCTGTAAAATGGGGAGATAATACTTTTAACTTCATAGAGTTATGGTAAAATTAAATAAGCTAATGTGCAAAAAGTGAATATAGCATATAATAATAATTACCTGGCAAATAATGTTATATAAAAGAATGAAAGATAGATAAGTGGATAGATAGCAAATGTTCTACATTTATTTTACTATTGTACTCTCACCAAAAATATCTGTTAAAAATTGGTTAATTCTAAATTAACAGTTTTATTCACCATTAAAACTACTGATGAATTATAAAATCAATAAATACATATGATTCTCTCCTTTTCTCCGGTTTTTAAAACAGTGAAGGTACAAAGTCATAGAAATGAAGAAACTGAAGTCTGTAACAATCCTCAAACAACCTAGTTAAATTTCCTCATTGTACAGTGATGCAATGTGATACATAGGAAAGTAAAGTTTCTTCAATATGCACGTAGTGTAGGCATGAAGTCCAAGGAAACACCCTGAAGCTATTCTTTCATCTTTTTCAATCGTACCAACAAACTTCCATCCAAGTATATCAAGCAGCATGGAGTTAGTAGCTTCAATTTTACATTTTTCTCTCTACTTCTTACCACCTCCACAAGAACAACAGGTTAAACAAGTTGCACCTTGTAAGATATATATCCTACAAATGTATATCAGTTGCTTATACAGATTATAATCAGGAACCTAAAAGTAGTTCTGAGGACCCAAGACCACCTTCGATAATCTGGATGAGATCGCTGTTTAAATTGCGAGAGATAGTCCCAGGGTTCAGCACAAGCGTGGTCTAATACACAGGCCAGAATCTTTGTCTCTACTTAATGTAATAGACTTATAAAACATAATAGAAAGCACCATTTACAGAAGCAACAGTTAAAGCTAAAGAGAAAAGTCATACAGAAATTGACTCCATTGGCTATCTTGAAATGGCTGAGACCTAGAGGACAGTATCCATAATAAAAGTCCATAAGACTTGAAAGAAACACGTAAAACTAGAATTGGTGATTCCACAAATAAAACATATCTCTCAAAACTTTTTCTTCAATTTATAGTTTTTATCAGAACCTGTTTTTGTGCATAATGATTACATTCTTGGTGGGAGGTTGGTATATCTACACAAAACATCCTAATTCTTTTTTCATTTCCCTCCTTCTTTTCTTCCCCCTTCCCTCCCATTTCTTGTCCTCTTTCACTTTTGTAAAAGATCTCCTTATTTTGTATTATGTATCTTTAATGTTTCTCTTTATTTATATTTTGGGCTTCTCATATAAGAAAAACTATGTGATATTTAAACTTGTATGTTTAATTTATTTCACTTAACATTATGTTTTCAAGGAGCATCTATTTTCCTACACATCTCAATTTTATCCTTCTTTATGACAAAGTAGAATTCCATTATGTAGAAGCACTACACTGTCTTTATCCATTGATTTGCTGATGAAAATATAGGCTGATTCTGAGATTTAGCTATTATGTGTTGTGCTGCTATAAACACAGGTATACCATTGTTACTATATACTTGATCTTAGCCAAAAGGCCGGGAAGTGATGCCACTGTCACTGTAATATGATGCCTTTAACTCTTTCAAAAAGTTACCTTAAAAGGAATAGCTGAGTCCCACAAAATGCTAATGAAAATATACTTGTTTTACTTGATTTAGAGCTAGAGAATTTATCCTACACTTATCCGCTTTTTTAGTAGGCTATCATTATTTTAATTAGGGTAGACAGTTGGAAAATCATTTTCCAATCATAATTTTATTTACTCAAAAAAGAAAAAACAGGCTTTGGAGAACAACTAGCAGTCTCTACTACATTCACAAATAGGACTTCATTAAATACTACTTCATAGAATCATGCTGAGAATCTAAAAATCATCAGAAAAATATGTGTCTTTTAAGATTGGTATCACCTAAGTCTTTTTAAACTGGTTTATTTCAGATTTTAATACAATAGCCTTGCACCTATTCAGACTAATTCCTCCAATCCTGCCATTTCACCATCATCAAAAATAATTTTAAGGGATAATCCAAAACCACATTATTCATTTTTCTTTATCCCGTAGTATTTATTTTCAACAGTATCTTCAGACCTTTATTCTATATTAATGTCCTACACATATTTCTAAAAGACTATAAGCTTCTTAATGATCTACTAATAACAGTTGACCTCAGCACAATGCAACACTTACAAGATACTGCTTAATAACTACTTACTGAGTTGAGGCAAATGCATCTGGTCCAGAATCCGTCCAATATGAGTAAGATAAGAATAGATGCTAGCATTCCAGTCAATATAAGGTTAGTCATTTGTGATTAATACTATGTTACAGAATAGGCATGTATATAAAATGAAGACCAATACCTGCTGGACCACGAAGCAAGACTTGGAAAAACAGAAAAACTAAAACAGAAATGGTAGCACAAGCAGTGAAGAAAGTAGATGTAGAACTGAAACAGTAAAAACCAAATAGCAAACCAAATTGGTTCAGCTCAGTGTGAGCTTTGTGTAATACAAAATTAATATTGGCCAAAACAATCTTAAAATTAATACAACTGCAAGCAGACAAAATATATTTCAAGAAAGTAATAGTAGATTTTGGATAGGTTATTAATTTTGCTATTGCTTGCTATAACTACTCCCTATCTACCCATGTGTTTCGGTCATGAGATAATCCTCGGAATCCTGTGAGCAGCTGTGAGAGACAGGATAGGATTTTTGTAATCACATAACTGTAGGGAAGGCAAACAAGATGAAAGAGTATATCTATTAAAGGACAGGGCCACATACATTAGGTCAATTTAAGACACAGTGACAAATAAACCCAACAAATCTTCATCAAACACACTTGTCTTAGTATCTTCTACATAACACAAAAGCAGTATTTGCAGTAAAAATGAAGTGTCAATCAACACTCAAGATAAAGTAAAATGAAGCAAAGTTAAGGTAGGGCAACATATGAACAAAACAAATAGTACCTCAATAGTTTACGTTAGGTTAAAAAACAAACTGAATAGATAAAAGTAGTTTTCATAATCAAGAAAAAAAGGTAACAAAGCAGTAATGAGGTCAATTTTTTATTCTAAATATGGCTAGGTAAGCAAGCAAAAATACAATGACTAAGGCAATAGAATATTAATGATTTTGGAACTGTAGTGGATAATTAAAGTAAAGCAGTTGTTCTGGTATCTTTAAGGAAAAGATATTTCTACTTTCTCCAGTCAAGATGCCTAGATATGTGGAAAGATAACTAAATTCTAATCTTAGTTCTGTCACTGAACATGTGTGGTCAGTAGTAAGTAATTTAGCCTTTAATGTGTATAGAAAACATTGATCATTTTGAAAAACAGGAAATAGAAAAAACACATTCCCTTAGGATATAATATACTATACTAATTTTCAGTGAATATTCTAAGTGAGTGATTCTCTTTTCATCTTATCTCTTCAGTACATCTTTAATGGGAAGTTGAATTAGAAGATGATGACATGTTTATGTAATCAAATCACATTACCTATTTATGACAAGTTTTGCTCCCACATTTTGAACACTATGCGTCACTATCTAAATTATATACTATGAACAGTAATGAAATCCCCATTTACTTTCACTGTAATGTTTAAAACTATAATGCTCCAAGAATTGTGCTATGACCAAGCAACACTTATCTTCGGTGAATCTGAAAGGTCATTATTTTTACTATTTTTCACACAAATTATTCTCATTTAAGTCAGAATTATGAGGCTAAAAAATGTCGTTACTGTAGTTGACTAAAATCACATAGCCAGTAAAACTGTCAGAGCTAGAATTAGAACGCATAACTCTGAAACCTGTTTTCACTGTATGACATTAACCTGGCCCTCCAGAAGCCCACACCTGAGTGCAAGCAGCACGTGTAAGTAGGGACTCAACCACTATCAGGAAAAGAACACCCAAAAGAGAAACAGGAGCCATCACCAGTGCGTACAGAGGGTGAGCACTCATATGTGACTCAGAAAATGCTTATCATTGATGGCTCTTCAGGTAAAGTAGTCATAAAAACTAGCGCTGGACTGCTTTCATTCTTTTTATATTTTAAACAAAAAAATAAAACAAAATTTCAAAACAAAATAATAAGACAGTAACAATAGTTAATATACTGTATTGTTATGTTCAGTTATTCTGAGTATAATATATAGGCATGAAAAACTGTCCAAACTACAATTGGCACACACCTTTCTTTTCAATGAACTAAGAGAAACTAGTAGTACAAGTATCTTAACTGTCTGATATTTTTTTCCTTTTCCCTCCTTCCTTTCTTCTTTCCTCCACCCCAGTTTTTCTTTCCTTTTGAACAGTTTCTTCCCATTTCACAATATCTGTAGTACATTTCGGATCTTATTTGCTCTTGGCTTTTCACACCACGGAGAGAGTATTATGTTTACACTTGTGACTCTGATTTATTTAACTTATGAGTATCATCTTAAGTTACATCCATTTACCTATAAAAGTCTCAAGTTTATCTTTCTTTATGGCTGAATAGCTCTCTGTTGTATAAAAACGCCACTTTTTTATACTCATTCCTCAATTGATGGGCATTTGAGTCGTTTCTGAGATTTAGCTATTACAAATTGCACTGCTGTAAACATGAGTGCACATTGCTTTCATTCTTTCTAACTAAACTCCAAAAGCAGAAAACATTATTAACCATGTCACAGAACAAATATTCAAATAATAGACAAGTTTTTTTATGGGTCAAAAATATTGTTACAAAATACCCAAATCATGATAGGATAAATTCCACAAAGTTTGATGTCCAGCCAAAAATTATCAGGAATGCAAGAAAGAAAAATACCATCCATAATAAGAGAAAAAAAATCAGTCAAAGAAACAAATCCAAAAAAACAGAGATGATAAAATTATTAGGAAAGACATTAAATACTTAAAATAACTATACTACAGATGTTTTTGTTGAGAAAAGGATTTTTCACATAGAAACATGGGATATATAAAAACATTTCTATATATAAGAATGACTATTCCTATCAGTAGCAAGACAATGCAATACATTTTAACCATATTTTCTCAGGCCTTTTGGAGACAACTTTAGTAGTTAACTATTGCATTTAACCCACCTGTAAATACCTATCACGTAACATACTCCTGGGCATACAGCTAGGGCACCTCATACTCACTCCCCTATGTGGCACTGAAATAACTTGCTAAACTGTGTCATCCTGTGTCACATCTGTTTCCTGTTGTGTTCTTTTGGGATAGGGAGAGACACATAAATTATTGTTCCAGCTAATGTTAGTACCATACAATTAGTATTATTGGTAAAACATTGTTAGACACACACACACACACACACACACACACACACACACACACATCAAAATGCTTCTAGTTCCATATAGCCATCTGCCTTTTATCATAATCTGACCAAAATTCCTGAGGTTTTTCTTTTTTTATAGTTTGAACAAAATTACTGAGAATGAAGTAAGTTGCCTGAGAATGGCTGTAAGTAGGCCACAATAAGCATTCCATTGCTCTGCTTCCTGCGGTCTTTCGCTTTGTCCCAGGGATTCACTTAAAAAAGACTGAGCATCATGTCACCTGTCACAGCATTTTTCATGTGTTCCCTCTTAAAAATGCAAATGAAGACTGCTTCCATAGACAGAGCTCTATATATTGTTTTTAAAATTCCAAATCTAATTCTTAGAAATAAAACAAGAATATCTAAAATTAAAGTTATTTTGTAAATTATTAAGAGTATGTTAGACTCTGCAGGAGAAAAATTAATGAATTTTATGATATAACAATAGAAACAATCCAAAAGAATGAAGCACATGGAAATACTGAAAAGATTCATAAGGAATCAGTGAACTTTGGACAATCGAAATTAGCCAAGCACACATGTAATTGACATTCCCAAAGAAAGGGGAACAGAAAAAAAGTCTTGAAGAAATAAAAGTTAAACATTTTCCAAATCTGATGAAAGCTATAAACCCACAGATTTAATCCCTAACCCCAAAAACATCATAAAAACTAAAGTATAATGAAATTGTCTAGAAAAAAGAGAAATTTATGAAGTGATGAAGATAAAATCTTAAACTCACCTGCAATAAAAAGCATTTTACATGATAGTTTGGATAAGTGTCTCCCAAAGGCCCAGAGAATAAAGACTAGGTACCCAGTCTGTGGCATTGCTGGGAATGATGGGACCTTTAAGAGGTAAAGCCTAGTAGGATAAGTAAGGGCACTGGAGGTGCCCCCTTGATGAGAATATTGGGACTCCAAGTCCTTCCACTCTCTATTTGTATCCTGGCTACTACTATGAGGTGAGCATCTTTCTTCATCACATGCTCCCACTATGATGCTCTGCCTAGCCACAACATCGAGCCCACTGACCATAAACTGAAGTGTCCAAAACTGTAAGGCAAAATAAGCCTTTTGCCTCTATAAGGTGCTTTTCCCTGGTGTTTTGTTAACACAAAGCTGACTAACCTCCTTTACATTCATTCTTATGTCATGACACCAGGTTTCTTTTTGGAAATAGTGCAAGCCATTAGAAAGTAGAGAAAGATCTTTAAAGTACTAAAATGTACCTTAGAAATATCTTTGAAAACTGAAGGGGAATAAAAAAATCTTTCTCATATGTCCAAAGACTAAAATAATTCATTACGAATATTTTAATACCAATTACTTAAAAATATTAAAGAAATCAAAACAGGAGATTATCCAAAGCAGATTTTAAAACTAACAGCATTTTCAGGAAGAAAACTTAATACAAAACTATAATAAAATATCTTTATCCTGCATAGATATATCTATAAATATAATGTAGATATATAACAAAATACTTTTTCAAATCAATTTCAAATGAATCAACCAAAAATTAATATTCAGGTAACCATCTTTTTTTTAAATGTAAACACTGTCTTACACTTTTTCCTTGAGTGAATTCCAAAAAGATTAGAGTGTAAAAAATAAGTGTAAAAATTCAAGCAGTGACAATATAATTTTTTTTGCAAATGCTTAGTAAATAAGGACTTTTTACCTCCAGTATACAAGAAGCCAAGAAAAAAATCTTGCATATCAGAAACCATGATAGGCATTATCAAAGACAAATAACAAGCCTACAGATATCATTTGTATTCATATTACCAAAGAAGGGATAGTTTTACTAATTTGTAAAACTGTCTTTCAAATTAATAAGAAAATTACTAACAACCTTTTAGGACATACACCTAGCAAATGATTTAAACATAAGCATATGTTTACATGTTTACTATAAACTCTAAAGCAACTGCAAAAACTACTCAACTTAAAGTCATATTAAACAACACTGTAATATAATTTTCATTAGTAATTTTTTAAAACTCAGTTTGATAACTTCCTTTGTTGACAAGAAACACAGGCCTTCCTTTGTGAGTTGTCTGATACTATCTTACTGGTATGGTATCTGTATAAGTAGATAAGGATGATATACTGACAAGCAGATGATACTTACCCATATTGCATTTTATTGGTAGGAGTTTATCTTACAGATAATTTGCACACAAATAAATGTACTTGATGAATGCAGAAGTTATTTACTGAAGCACTGTTTCAAAATGCGAAGGATAAAACAATTTCATAAAAGCAAGAAGCTTTAAATAAATTTTGACTTTTCATACAAATGGAATACTGTGAAACAATGAAAATTCTAATGAAGTCCTTATAGCAAAATATGGGACAATGTCTGAGACATAGCTATTTGAAGAAGACTCAAACTAGCATAACAATTTTACTGTTCATGTGAAAATAGTATACAAATAGGTATGTATAAAATTGGCTGGTATATGTAAACATATAGAATAATGCATAAAGGACATTTTGAGTTACACTACTTTGAACACATTTGTAAAAAATTACAAATACATGCATGGGAGTGATAAGTGTCAAATTCAGACCAGTAGCTACCTTTGGGAAGGAATAATAATAGCAAGATCATAGAATGATACACAGAGGCTTCAGCTGTATCTATAATCCTTTTATAAGTTTCCTTTTAATATAAATTCAGACTTAGAAAATAGTAGTAGGACTAGAGCAAAAAAAAATACAAAACATATCCTTTAACTTATTTTTACAATTGTTCTTTCTCACAACACACACACAAACATATTTTACTCCTCTATTTTGTAACTTGTCAGATAGATACAAATGTTGTGCACTAAATATTTTTGCCCACTCACCCCCATTTGTATGTTGAAGCACTAATTTTCAATGTGCTTGTATTTGGAGGTGGGGATTTAGGGATTTAAGTAGGTCCTAAGGGTGGAGCCTTCATAATGGGATCAGTACCCCTGGAAGAAGAAATACCAGAGAGATGGTCTTTCTCTCCACCCTATGAAGATGCAGTAAAAATATGGCCATTCCCAGGCCAGAAAGTGAGCCTGCGTCATGAATGAATAGAGTTGTTCAGCAATGGCATCTAGAACTCCCACCATTCAGAGTGAAGAGGAATCCATGTCTGTCATTTTTGTTGGACGTTGTTACCACAGTCTAATCAGAACAAGACAGATTCTTACCTTCACTATGTAACTGCAAAATACTGACTCGTGAAAGCTGCTACTCCAACCATTTCACAAAGGAGACAAAAATGCCTAAGGCTATTCATTACTCAGCTACATCTTGTTTCTCAGGTGCTTTTGATGCTGCACACTCCTACTGAGACACCTAGTGGTAAACAGTTTTCTCAGATGATGGAGAACTATGTGCTCAGTGTTTCATATTTTAGTTAATAAAATGCACAATTGAATATCTACCCAAATATTCAAGGGCTTTTGTATGTCCTAACGCCTCTCTAATTCGTTGCAGTGGGGCATAAAGGAAACACAGTTTTGTGTGACCATATTGAGTCAAAGTCAAGACAAAAATGCTCCAATCCTACACTGACCCACTATATTTTTAAATTTTTGCACTATGGTTCATTCAAAAAATCAATTATTTGTAAGTCAAAATATCATAAGACATCTGAATTTTTAAATTTACTTCATTGTAACAAATAGTTGCTCAATAAATATTAAGTAGATTTGAGTTACTCTATATAATGAGTATAATTAATGTGCTAGGCCCTAAACAGAGTGTAGGTATAAATGTAACAATAAAAATCCAAATGCGTTGGCAGGAAATTATGAAAATAATTTTTAAACACTATTGTTCTCCATAAGAAATCATTTAAAGAAGACTAAATAGGAGCCTGCCCCGCTTCCTGAAACACTGGAGGAGGTTCAAGAGGTTTGCAGGCCTGACTGGATCATGCCTGGCGACCTTCTTTTCAAACCTGGGAGCTGAGGGTGTGCCAGGTAAGTTCCAATGCACTTGTGCTGGCTCAGGGAGAGCTCTACACCATCATTCCAGCAGTTAGGAGCCTGCCCAACTTCCTGAACCAATGGAGGAGACATGGGAGGTGCTGCAGACCTGACTGGGCCACACCTGGCCACCTCCATTGAGCCCCAGGAGCTGAGGGTGCCTGAGGTGAGTTCCAGCACACTTGAGCTTGCTCAGGGAGAGGTTTGCACCATCACTTCCAGCAGTTAGGAGCCCAGCCAGCTTCCTGAAACACCAGAGGAGGCTCTAGAGGTCCCACAGGCCAGACTAGACCATGCCTAGTGAGCTTCTTTCAATCCATGGAGCTGAGGGCTCTCAAGGTGAGATCCAGCACGCTTGTTCGGGCTCAGGGAGAGCTTTGGACCATTGCTCCCAGTGGTTAGGACCCCACCCAGCACCCTAGACCACTGGAAGAGGCACGGGAGGTCCTGAGGGCCTGACTGGGCCATGCTCAGGGACCTCCATTCAGTTGCAGGGGCTGAGGACATGCGAGGGGATTTCTAACATACCGGGGAAGCTTTGGAACATCGTTCAAAACCCAGAAACATAGGAAAATGACAAAAGAACAAAACGCAATCTCAAACCTCCAGCCCATCCCAAGAAAGCCTAGGAGCCATGTACATAGAAGAAAATATAAGTCATATACCTGAAATGCCTGAAATGATATCACCTGAAATACAGAAATAACTCTGGGAAGCTATAAAAGAACTCATATCAGAAATAGTGTCCCAGGACAAAGAAGAAATGATAACCATAATGAAAGAAATGCTAACCACATCTAAAGAAGACATAGTTAAATAATTAGAGGAACAATACAAAAAGATGGAAACCCTGAATGAACAATATAAGAAACAAACAGAATGGATGAAACAGTTTCAAAGAGATATATAGGAAATCAAAAATTCCATTGAAAGTTGGCAAAACCACCTTAATGAAAGTGAAGATAGAATTTCAGACCTCAAAGACAAGATTGCAGCTAGCGAACAGGAAAGGAAAGATATTTTAAAAATAATAAGAAATCAGGAAATAACAATGCAACAGTTTCAAGATGATGCAAAGAAAAACAACATAAGATTGATAGGGAAAAATGAAAAAGAAAGGGACAACACAAATCATATCAAGACACTATTTACAGAAGTAATAACTGAAAATTTCCCAAACATGAGAATGGAAACTGACATACAGATCAGTTCTATATATGAAGCATATAGAAATCCAAATGACCATAAAGAAAATAAAACTGCATCTAGACATATAATAATCACCATCCCAGAAATCCAATGTAAGAACAGAATATCAAAAGCTGTTACAGCAAAAAGACAGATCACCTATAAAAGAAAACCTATCATAATCACAGCAGATTGCTCAACATAAAAAATGAAGTCAAGAAGAGCATGGACTGAAGTATTTCAGATACTATGGAAAGAGACTTCCAACCCAGATTATGTACCCTACAAAATTGTCCTTCAAAATGGATGGAGAAATAAGATACTTCCATTACAAAGAACAGCTGAAGAACTTCATGAACACCAAACCAAGCCTACAAAGAATACTGAAAGACATTCTAGATACACACGGGAGAAAACCACCAAGCAAGGCAGACAATTAAACAGAATCAAAAGCTAAAGACACAAAAAATAACATGTCAATAATAAACCAATATATAACAATTATAACCATTAATGTAAATTGCCTCAATACACCAATTAAAAGAAACAGACTGGCAGAATGGATCAAGAAACAACATCCATCCATATACTGTCTACAAAAAAACCATCTAAATCAAAAAGAAACTAATAGACTGAAAGTCAAAGGATGGAAAACAATACTTCATGCCACAGGAACCCCAAAAACAGCTATTCTGTTTGCAGACAATGTGAATTTCAAACCAAGAATTATCTGAAGAGATAAATAAGGTCACTACATATTAGTTAGGTGAAAACTTCAAGAGGAAGAGATAACAATCTTAAATACATATGCACCAAATTTGGGAGCACCCAACTATACAAAACAAATATTAACAGAAATGAAAAATCAAATAAGCAATACCACAATTATAACAGGAGAAGTTAACATGCCATTGACACAAAGGCACAGATCAACCAGACAGAAAATCAGCAAAGAAATAACAAAAATGAACCACACATGTGAACAAATGAGCATGCTAGATGTATACAGAGTGTTCCACTCAATGACATCAGAATATACCTTCTTCTCATCAATACATGAGACATTCTCTAAAATAGACCATATATTAGCCCACAGAACATGCTTAAGTAAATACAAAAGAATTGAAAATATCCCGTGCATGTTATTGGATCATAGCACCATGAAACTAGAAATTAATGATAAAAGAAACAGCAAAAACCCCTATGAACACATGGAAATTGAATGATACACTCTCAAGCAATCAATGAGTCACACGGGAAATTAAAGAAGAAATTAAGCAATATCTACAAGCAAGCAAAAATACAAATACAACCTACAGAATCTGTGGGATGCAATGAAAACAGTCCTCAAAGGAAAATTTATTGCAGTGAATTCCCACATCAAGAAAATAGAATGAACACAAATAAACAACCTGATGCTACACCTCAAACATCTAGAAAAAGAAGAGCAAGTCAAACCAAAGCCAAAAGAAGGGAGGAAATTATAAAGATTAGAGCACAAATCAATGCAATAAAGACTAAGAAAACAATATAAAGAATCAATGAATCAGAGAGTTGCTTCTTTGAAAGAATAAACAAAATGGATAAGGCCTTAGCCAAACTTATTTTTTAAAAAGGAAAGAAAAAATTCATGCAATAAGGAATGAAAAGGGTGAAATCACAACAGACTAGGTGGAAATACACATCACCAACACCTATTTGGAAAACATCTACTCTCATAGGTTCGAAAAACATAGAAGAAATGGACAGATTCCTAGAAACATATGAAATACCAAAGCTAGGTCAAGAAGATGTAGAACTTCTGAATAACCCAAATTCTATTAATGAAATTGAAAATATAATTAAATCCTTACCAACAAAGAAGAGCCTAGAGCCAGACAGATTCACTGTGGAATTCTACAAGAAATACAAAGAAGACTTAATGCTGACACTTCTCAAACTCTTTAATGAAATTGAAAGGGTAGCAATTCTTCCTAAGTCATTCCTGGAAGCAAATATTACTCTAGCACCAAAACCTGAGAAAGACCCAACTAAAAAAGAGAACTACAGGCCAATCTGCCTAATGAACATAGATGCGAAAATTCTCAGTAAAACATTGGCAAACAGAATGCAGCAAATCATCAAGATTATACACCACAACCAAGTGGGATTCATCCCAGGAATACAGGGACGGTTCAACATACACAAATCAATAAATGTAATCCACCATATCAATAGAGCCAAAAGGAAGAACCACATGATCATCTCTATAGATGCAGAAAAAGCTTTTGATAAGGTCCAACATTCATTCATGATAAGAACCTTACAGAGAATTGGAATAGATCGTCTTTACCTAAATTTGATAAAGGCCATCTATGACAAACCAACAGCCAGCATCATATTAAATGGCCAAAAACTGAAAAGCTTTACCTTAAAATCAGGCACAAGACAGGGATATCCATTATCACGACTACTATTCAACATAGTATTGGAAATACTAGCTAGAGCAATTAGACAAGAGAGAGAAATAAAAGGAGTAAGGATAGGTATAGAGGAAATTAAATTAACATTATTTGCAGATGACATGATACTCTACATAGAAGACCCCCAAAACTCCATTGAAAGACTCCTATATATAATAAGTTCAGTAATGTAGCTGGATACAAAGTCAACATTCAAAAATCAATAGTATTGCTATACACTAACAACAAAATCACTGAGAGAGAAATGAGAAGCCACAAACTTCACAATAGCCTCCAAAAAATGAAATACTTAAGAATTAATCTAACAAAAGAAGTAAAAGATCTATTCAGGAAAAATTATAATACCCTGAAAAAATAAATTAAAGAGGAAAGACATCCCTTGTTCATGGATAGGAAGAATAAATATTGTGTAAATGGTCATTCTCCCAAAATCACTATATGGATTTAATGCAATCCCAATCAAAATACCACTAACATACCTCATAGATCTAGAGAAATCACTCCAAAAATTCATGTGGAACCAGAAGAGACCTAGAATAGCAAAGGCAATTCTAAGCAGCAAAGGCAAGGCAGGAGGCATCAAAATCCCTGACTTCAAGTTATACTACAAAGCTACTGTAATAAAATCAGCATGGTACTGGAATAAAAACAGACCTGAAGATCAATGGAATAGGTTAAAAGATACAACTACAACCACAAACCCACTCATCCACCTTATGTTTGATAAAGGGGCCAAACATGTTCACCGGAAGAATGATAGTCTCTTTAATAAATGGTGCTGGAAAAATTGGCTTTCCATATGCTGAAAACTAAAACTAGACCCATGTCTATCACCATGAACTAAACTAAAGTGTAAATGGATCAAAGATCTAAATATTAAAACAGAAACATTAAGTCTGTTGGAAGACAAAGTAGGTAAAAAATCTTAAAGACATAAGAGTAGGTAGAGAATTCATGAACAAGAATCAAACCACATGGGGGAATACTTCCCAGAATCAATAACTGGGAACACGTCTTAATAAACAGTTTATGCATGTGGATGGAAATCTCCAGCAGAATGAAAAGAAAACCCACAAATTGGGAAAAAATCTTAGTGAACTGTCCCTCAGACAAAGGACTTCTGTCTAGAACATATAAAGAATTTTTTAAAAAATCAGACCCCCAACATTCAAGGACCCAATCCAAAAATGGGCATCCGAGATGAATACACAGTTCTCAGATGAGGAAATACAAATGGCAAATAAATACATGAAAAAATGTTCACCACCATTAGTCATTAGAGAAATGCAAATTAAAACCACACTGAGATTCCATCTTACTCCAGAAAGATTGGGCAGGATAAAGAAACCTACCAACAACAAATGCTGGAGAGGCTGTGGGGAAAAAGGAACTCTTCTGCACTTGGTGGGAGTGTAGACTGGTGCAACCACTGTGGAGATCAGTCTGGAGATTCCTCAAAAGCTGGGATTGGAGATCCCATCTGATCGAGCTATTCTGCTGGATCAGGGCTATTCTCAGCAGAGCTGAAAACATCATACCACAGTGATATATGTGCACCCATGTTTATAGCAGCAGTTTGTAATAGCCAGATCTTGTAAGCAGCCTAAGTGCCCATCAACTGAGGAATGGATAAAAAAGTTGTGGTATTTTTATACAATGGCATACTTCTCAGCTATAAAAATGATCATATTGAGATATTTATTTTAAAAAAGTGAGACCATACTCACAAGTGAAATAAATCAAACTCACATGTATAAATACCGTAGTCTCCCTAGTGTAAAAAATGAGAAGAGTACATAAGATTTTATGATAATCATGGTTCCCCATTACATTGCTTTGAAGTCCTATAATGTTTTCATTCATTGGTTGGAAAAGTTTTATTCTGTTTTATTTGATTTTATTATATGTGATGGTATGAACAGCTACTTTGAAGAAAACAAGACATTATGGCAACCATTGCTAATTTAATATCATCTTGCTTTGAAGTCCTACCATGCTTTTGCTCTTCTATTTCCATTGGTTCTATTATGTTGTGTCTCTTTGTATTTTAATAGTTGTGGTACAATAAACAAATTTTTTATGGAAAGTGAGATGTTATAGTAACCATTCTTCATTTTCTGTTATTTAGTTTTGAATGTCCTGTAATACTTTCATTCTCTTGAGTGGTTTTATACTATTTTTTATGTTTGATATTATTGTGTGTGAAGGCATACTCAACTGTTTCAAAGAAAAGAGACATTATGGTAGCTATTGTTAATATCTTGTTGTATTGTTGTAAAGTGCTGTGTTGCTTACAGTTTTCTATTCTGATTTGCTCTGTTCTGTCCTCTTTTGTTTTATTATCTTCAAAATTAAAAAACAAGAATAAGCAACATAAAATTTCTGACTTTACAGAAACACAAGTGTACATGAGAAAACAAATACAATTCATTACATCAGAGAATTTGAGGATTTAGAGGGAAACCAATTATTCTTTATTGAATATATTGCAGTAAAATCATAAGTTAGGACGAGGAAGTCATTTCAGGTCTTCAAGACCTGACAATAGGGAAGCCAAGAATGGCTGTCATAGTGTCTCTCATTCTCTTCAAAACAGCTGTCCATACCTTCATGTGTGTTAAACTTAAACAAAACAAGCTAAAATCACCTTGAAAAAAGAATGATAGTTTTGCTGGATTTCACATCATGACATTATGGAATCAGCACTGGGTACTTTTCTTCAAAGCAGTTGTTCATTTCAACATGTGTTATATAGTTGGTTCTCATAAACTGTTTATAAGCTCTACACATGCATGAGTCTCTACGTGTATATGTATCCTTTCTGTATTAGAGGGAAAAACAAAACAAAGCAAGACAAAACAAAACAATTCCTAGAAAAGCATGAAGCAAAAAGTCATATAAAACCACAATACAAGGTGATCTACAATGGTTACCATGGTGTCTCAGCAGAGTATAACAACATTAATAAAAATGAAGCATTGGAGACATTATAAGACTTCAAAAGCAAGTAATAATCAAACCAGAGTGGGTATCTTAGTGAATCTTGTCATCTTCAGTGTAGTTGCCTATACTCTTAGACTTGATGCTATCCATCATAACAGATTTAAATAAAATCAGCCAATACAAAGTAGCAATTTAACAAACCACATTCAAATAAGATCAATTCCATACTATGTTGTTTCATGTGAGTTCCCTGTATGTGACAATATGGACAACTATTTGGAAGAAAACAAGAGTCAGTAAGATAGAGTGAATATCTCCGATTGTCTAGCTTTGAAATTTATGTCTCTTACATTGCTTTCTTATGACCTGCTTTGCTCTGTTTTGTTGTATTTAATTTTACCTTTTTGATATAATTGCATGTATATTTGAGTGGGTAAGATAGATGACCATATTGCTGTTTTTGTCAGATCGTGGAGCAGAACTGTTAACAGTCTCACTGTTTGAATGTCTACTTTACATGTTTTAACTCTGTAATTTGAACAACTATTTCCAAGAAGTCAGTATGTAATTTGTCAAGTAATAATTTCTTAGGTTTTTTTGTTGTTGTTCCTTTCCTTTTTTCCTTGGAATTCTGTATTGTTACTATCCTTTATTCTGTTTTGCTTTTTTTTCTCTTTAAATAAAATTTAAAAATAAATAAATAAATAAAATCATAAGTTAGCACATCTTTCTGACTGGAATAATACTTACATAATAAACTAATGTATCTCTTCAAAATGGAGATAAAAATTGTTATGGTTCTTTACTTATTTTTTTCAAAGTAACAATGTATTTGGTATACATCGTTTAAAATAATTTATCATTTTTTCAAATGCATTTTTAGAATAGCTGTTCCGTTAATAATGTTTGAATTTTTAAAATAGCTAGGAGCATATGAGGAAAGACTTGGAGGTTTAGGAACATTAATATTTTTAGAAGGTATTTTATATGAATTAGGAGTCTATATTATAAATGTTGATGTATGATAGCAGTCAGAACAAAATGGGGGAAAAAGGCACTTGATTGAATGACTCAGCATTACTGGTTTGAGTTCACACAACACTCACACACTGTTGATGACCTTTGGGAAGTGAAAAGTCAAATCTATTATGAGACCGAGTAATATAATTCTCTAAGCCTGAGATTTGTGAGATTTTTCTGTCAAAAAACACACAGTAAAAGTTTTAGGCTATGTAGGCCAAATGGTTTCTTTTATTAATGCTTGACTCTGTCTTGGCAGTGTGAAAGTAACCATTTAAAACTATGGGTGCATGAGCGCCAACAAGGTTTATGGAACAGACAGGTGGACAGGCGTTACGTCACCGGCCATGGTTCCCCAAACCATTGTTCCAGTTTCCCAGCATCTTTTCTTGGTAGTAGTCTGAGGATAGGTTTGGAGTCAAACTTTTACACTTCCATATTCTTTGCTGTCCATTCTTCCTTTTCCCTCCTTTTTATAAATCGCTCTTTCTTTTTTGTTTTTTTCTTACCTGTATCAGAGGTCTGGACTTCTCAGGTAGCACTTGCACAGATCCCATGACTGGTTCTATGGGAAAAATGTATAAATTAATGAGTAACACAAAAATTTGTATTAGATGCATATTATATTTTTACATTTTTATTTGTAATAGTACATGCTTGTAGTACACTGCAATTACACTCATTGTATGGAGTTGGTACATGCACATAATACATCTTAGTTATTTTATCTTCATCCCTTTTCCCTTCTCTCCTTCAGTCTTTTGGTGACCTTCTAGAAGCATATTACACTTGACAGAGAAATGCTTATGGTGATTGCTTAATCCGAGATCATTAGGAGCAATAGTGGGACGCAGCAAAAGAACAACAGCTAGAAATTGGGTGTCCTTAATTGGGTGTATCCTTAAATACACCCAATGAAAAAAATCTAATGCCAGCCACCTGACTCACATAATAGTCACTTTCATACGTAAATAATAAAGTAAATTACAAAATAGCATCCAGTACACGTGTAACTTTCTTGAAAATCCTGACCAATGTCTTTCCAGGAAAAGATATCATCCAAAAAAATAATTAAAAAAAAGAAAGTGTATCTTGTAAGTCCTCTTTCATGAATAAGAACATGGACACATTTTTCTAAAAATTAGAATTCAATTATATATCAAGAACCACTGGTTCCTGGGCAAGAGTGATAGAACCAGTGAGAAGGTACATGATAGACACAAAAGGTGAAGTAATAAGTGTTAGCTGATAGCCTCACATGATGACACATTGGTGACTTCTGTAAGTGACTGTGCCAGTCAGAAGTCCAAAGAAAAAAAATTGCACATTCTAATTGGGTAATTCAAGTAAAATTTATTAAGTGCATTATTTACAATAGCTACAATAGTTATAAATTACACATTAATTGTGTAATTTTTCATTGAAACTGTGCCAATTTAGAGGGTTAAAGGAAATTTTATTAATAAATTATCACAGAGCAATATGTCTGGTCCAGCCAAACTACAACTTTTGGAATAGTGCAGTGCCTCTAGACAGCAATAATAAGGAACTTTCATCGTTCCTAAGCCTAAAAAGACAAAGGCAGGGAACGGTTTCCAGAAGTTGACATACGGTAAGATGAAAATATCAATTAATGGGAATCCTTGATAGAAAATAACATCCAATCTATGGTAAGCCAATAGGAGGAAGTGGGTAAATAAAAAATCTTATTTTTCTCTTCCTTCTTGGTATTATCCCTTTGTCACTGACAGAATCTAATTAAAAGCTGAAGGTCAAGACATCCTGTTAATACAGTCCTTGCAGGTCAGCTATCCAAGAGCAAAGCAAGATGAGGAAGGGCAGAGAGAATAGAAGGGAAAACAGTATCTGCCATACAATTATCTTTGCAAAATATCCAAATTATAAATATCTTTCACCTCTGGCCACTTCTGCATCTCTTTTGGAGCATTCTAAGTAAGTTTAACTCATACATTCTTCTTTTCATTTTGCATACATATATAGATATAAAGATATGTAAATTTTTTTATTTTTCAGGGTACCAGGAATCGAGCACATGACCTCATGCCTGCCAGGCCAGAGTTGTACTGTTGAATTACATTCCCAGCCCTGTCCTAATATATTGTAGAAAACAGTAAAGTAAGCAAGATGTTATTTTACCCCCTACTGAATGAAGGGAACACTGTTTCTTTACAGAGCAATGAGCACAAACACTAGGTTTACATCTATGTACAAAGTTTTCTTTATTCCCTAAAGCAAACATATCTGCCAAATTTCTCGGCCATAAATTGATTATGCGGGCACCAGATTTGGAAGAAAATAAAGTAATAAAATACAGCAAAAGGTGTGTTTTTCACAATTGATCATAGGAAATTCTTTCACTTCACTTTCTAGTCCACCAACATCACAAAGGATCTAGGGAAAAATATGGAGTTTGTTAAATTAAATCAGTGGTTCAGGTCAATAGCAAAGCTGCTTGAGTATCAATGTGTGATGTAAAGAATTGACAAACTAGACACCTGCTACAATCATCACAAACTACACACAGATCCCATCCCATTCTGTGACTACTATGCCAAAGTATAAGAAACCAAGGCAAAATATCAAAAAAAAAACCTAGGATGGAAGTTCCGTTCAATCCAGCTATTCCCTTCCTGGGTATTTTCCCAGAAAAATTGAAAAGGTCATGTCACAGTGATATATGTGAACCCATGTTCATAGCAGCACAATTTGTGATAGCTAAATCTTGGTAGCAACCAAAATGCCCATCGACTGCAGAGTGGATGAAAAAAATGTGGTATTTTTATACAATGGAATACTACTCAGCTATAAAATAGGATGATCTTGAGGCCTTTATAGGTAAGTGGAGGCAAATTGAGAATATCCTCATTAGTGAAATAAACAAGACTCACATTAGTAAATATCACATTGTCTTTCTAGTGTAAAAAATAATAAGAATGGACAGAATAATGGTAACCAAAAAGTATAATAGATATAAAATTATAATAGATATAATAGATATTGTAAAAGTGAAAGGCAAGGAAAGTTCTCTAAAGGATATAATGGTATGTATAGTGTGTAAAATAGATGGCAATATTACTGAGTTTTTGGTAGATCATTGAACAGAAGAGTTTGTACTGTCAATGTTTGAGTGTCTAGCCACTTTTTATGCTTTGACTCTGTAACTTTAACAACTATTGTTAACAATATGTAATGTATCAACTAGAGATTTTATGATGTTAAACTTTTTCGAACTCTGCATTCTACTTTTCTTCTTGTTTTTTCTATTTTTTCTTTTTTAAATTTTCTTTTCTTTCTCTCTTAAAATAAAAAAAGGAACAGAAATCACTTCTGCAAAGTGTGACTTTTCCTTTCTGCATGAACATATGGTAGTGTGTGCATACATATAGTTCTTATAAGACATTCCAAAGGGTCTAGTTAGTATGGTTTACTTCCAGGCCCCAAAGAAAAATGCTTCTGCTGGGGAAAGTCCATTGTTACATTTCTTAAAACATTACTAAGTTAAAGTTGATGTCATTGGGTTTTCCTCATTGTCTAGGAAATCTCACCCATCTCACCAATAACCTGTCTGCTATCCTCTCTATTTTAGTGTACAGTGTTCTATGATTTAAAAAGGTACCCCCCCCCAAAAAAGCAGACCTTTTTCTTGGAAATTTGAATCTATCTCTTCAAATTCAAACCAACATTTGCATGAGGAATAGGCTACTTTAAATACTCAGGACAATTTAGAGAAGCAGCAGAAAGAAGTAAATTTTGAAAGAGGGAGGGAAAGGGGAGAATAAAAGGAAAAGTGGAAATAGTAATTAAAATAAGAAAACTATTAAAGAAATAAGTGAATGTGGATCTTTCCAGTGAGAGGTGAAAAGAGAATTACATCATGAGCATTTTCTGGTCCACGTTATGTGTGAGGGTATTGCCTAAGTTTCCTGAGTAATCAGAATGATATAAATGATCTCACTTCCATTTCCTACCATCTGGAAGATACTTCATCCTTAATCCAACCTAGGGTTTTCCAAACTATGCATGCAGACACATTTCACACCTTCAGTATTTGAACACATGAAAAGAATGTAAAACAGGAAATTTCACCTCATCCAGAATGTACACAAAAATACACTGACCTAGGTGTTGGCTACAGGGAAGCATAATTGGATTCCAGGAAGACAGCAACAAATAACTAGAAAAAAGAAATTTTTACAGAAAGATTCTTTTAGTAGAAAATTATTTACTTCCAGACAGTGATCTTCAGAGAAGGTTAATATGTTTCCACATGCTTCAATACTATTGAGGATTTATTATCTACTACATGTAGTGCATAAGATTGGGCCCTGTTGTTATAATGAAGAACATAAGCCTAAGAAATATTAGTTTCTTCTAAGGAATTTAAATGGTGTAGAGCCTTTGTTGTGATTGTTTGAAAGCTTGAAACTCATTTTTGAGCACAATTCTCTTAATTCTCCAGTTTTTCATAATACTTTTTATGGTCTTCACTACACCTGATTCACCTAAAGATTGATACTATTTTTGTCTTGACTGATTTTTTAACCTCTTGGCACTAATATATGTAAACATTTTTGGGAAAAGTAAGTCAGTACTGAAAAAAAATTATTATACTTCTTGCTTTTTAAAAACTCACCATGTAATAAAAAGATAAGATCAGAAAATATTGTTGAAACATAATGTAGGGTATCAGTGTCATAAAGGGAAACCCGACATAAATATACCTTCAAGGATAGTGGGGTGGCATTTAGGTAAGAGACAACCTTTGGAGAAAAACATCACAGGAGATGAGCATTGAATGGCATGGTCCAGCAATGAGAATGTGTGGCTGGATAGAAGAAAGCTCAGGCATATTTAGAGCATATTACCTCAGCTGCTGTTGGTAGGAGATATGAAGAAGAATAAAGGAGACATGAATGGAAAATGCATCTGGAAGTCAGCAGAAAAAAAGATGATAAAATTTTCAAGCAATTGTGAGTTTACCAAAAGGTTTTGAGCAAAAAACCATTATCACTGACTTGATCTAAGAGATCATATAATTACAAAGAAAACTGGAGACCACAGGGCTTTTTGCCCATGTGTTCAACAGGCAAAGAGGCACCCTACAGGGTCTGAGTAGAAGGCATCCTGCCTGCCTCATATCACAGACACAGCGTCTTAAAGGAGAAACAGAGGCAGAGAGCAGCCTAGTTATACTGTCAGAGGCACACAAGTCAAACCTCAGAGTGAGCTGTTTTCTGCCACCTCTTTCTCTATCAGCAATCAAGAGCTGTAGCTGCCTAAAGGTTCTAGCAGAGAGGAAAATTTTGGTCTGACATCAGACCACTACAGGGAGAGACAGATGAAGTGGCAGAAACACCACGATGCTTTTTCCTTTGTTTTCTGGAAATATCGCAGCTTGGAGGGAGAAAAAAAAATCCAAGAATCAGAACTGGTTCTCCAGCTCCTGTCTGCCTATCCAATGTCCAGCTGCTGAGGAGAATGTCAGATGAATCAGGCTTTGGCATCCACCCACAAAACTCTGAGAAGTTGTTGATGGGGTGGGGATGGATAAGGACAGATGGATAAGGCAGCATTCCAAAAATACTGCCTTTAAAAAGGCTAAAAAATGTGCAGGGTTCCAGAAAACTTATCTCTGGAGTCAGCAGTGAGTCAAAGGCTTTATGTCTGTCCTGTGCAAACCCTATTGCTACATCAGAAAACTGGGTCCATCGGTACAGCTGTTGGATGCTTTCTGAGAAAAAGAACGTCTGCCTCAGCCTGCATCCCCTCCCGAGTCTGTGCTCTTCCCGCATCTTTTGCCACGCTGATCTCATCCCAGGTCACCCCTGGTCTATGACATTTGCAGTGGCTCACATGGAGGGCCCAACCTCGGCAGCCCAGGCGATGACTCCTAGCAAGTTTCCACGAACGGGATGATGCAGGTTGTGACAAGCCAAAGGGTGTGCGGTGGGTGGTGGGGTGCGCTGGGTGTCTGCAGCGGTGGCGCAGGCTACCCAAGTGGTGCCTAGTGCGTCTCCTCCAAATAGCTGACTCGGGAGCGGCCTTCCTTCCTTCCGGAGCCCTTGAGCAGGCGCTGTTTCGCTTAGGTTCGCTCTGGCTCTGGGCCGCTCTCCCGGGGTCGCTTGCGCTTTCACTCTTTCTAGATTTACAAAAGTTTGCGAGTACAAACACGAGCCCTGTCATCTTGCCGCTTCTCCTGTTCCTACAACCGGTGCCGGGACTCAAGTTGAGGTGACTAAGGGTGTGTCTAGTCTGCTCGGTTGGCGGCTAAGCCTCTGAGACTCCGGGAGCAACCAAGCTGCGCGCCTGCAGGAGCGCAGCGCGCTGGACAGCATCCTGCGAGCTCGCGCCTCGGCGGACCCGCCAAAGCCCTTGTTCTCTGCGGGTCCGGGAAGCTAGAGGAGGAGCTGCGAAAGGGGCTGCGCGCTGGATTTCGGTGTTTTAAAAGTTCTTGATAGTTATTAAAAACGTGACCTCGGCCCTTAGGGAGCACCACCTACCCCAGTCACTGGGTGCGCGTTTTTCCTAAAATTGATGAGATTCTGAGTAAGAGACCCATTAGACCTATTCCCGGTGTGTATCAACCTCTCTTTGTCCCAGCTCTAAGTTTCAGTTACCGATTTTATACCTTCAGGTGGGAGCATGAGCCAACCCTAAGGCTGCACTCACCGTCCAAAGCATTTGTGTTTCCCGTTGGCCAAGGAGGAAGAAACCGACTAAAAGAATGCTCAAAGGATGTAAATGATTCATGGACTTCGGTTTTAAGTCCTTAGGGTGTTTGCTGGTTTCAGCAGCCTCACCCCTAACCCAAAAACTATCAATTTTAGAAATTCCCTGTAGGAGAAAAGTGTGGATATCCATTTCTGAAACCACATTCAAACACCCATGTAGGGTTGGGGCAAAGTTAACAAGAGGAAGGTGAGGGAAATTCCTGATGATTTTAGTAGTGTTGAAATTTCATAGATTTGGTGATTTTTATTCTCTACATCATCAATTCAGAATTCTATAAAGGAAGAGCATGACATCAAAGAAAATCATTGGCCTAGGAGAAAACAGCCCGTAGGCGTTTAGGTGCTATATATGTGGAGTCAGAAAGCTCTGGAGCATCAGGGATTCTCCAACTTCAGGCACCAGCATGGGTGAATATGGGTTTCATGTGGACTGAGAATGAGAAGCCAAGACTGGTGCCGGTGCACTGGCCCCCCCAGGCAGGCTTTTCAACTCTAGGGGCCACTCAGTCTTGGCGGGGAGAGTTCAGTGTGGAACTGAGGTAGAATTGGGTTTTCAAGTATATTTCCTGATGCCTTACTATTTCTTCTATCAGGTTTTTTCAAGAAGATCTTCCTCTTGCAATTGATAGAGTTGGTGTTAACTTACAACTTCAGTGACTGTGACTTCAAGAAGATTCGAAAGGACTATGACAACATTATTTCTCACAACCTGAAGGTCTATATGGATAAGGTAAGTGAGGAAACACTTTTTAAACAAGTATGTCCCCATCAAAAGGGAACCCATACATACACACAAACTACAGTTTATCTTTCCAGGAAAGAAAAATAATTTGGAAAAAAACTATCTCACCAAAAAATTTTTGCATGTGATATCCAAAGCTACTGCCTTGCAAAACGACTATCCAGAAATTGGCATCTTATGTAAAAGTTGGTGAGATACAGTTACCGTGATAGGTCGCATGTTACATGTACAGAATATATACCTCCTGGTAAAGTATTGCTCTAAGATTGCAGTAAAGAGAGCAGACTGAGGACTTGAAAGAGAACAAAGAGGAGGAATTCTGGTGAGATAAGCCCTAAGAAGCCAGGCCAGCTAAGGCGTGAGCCTGTGCCTCAGGGTGTCTGGGATGCTATTGTAGAAGAGGCTGCACTTTGAGTTTTACTGTGTGTTTCCTGACAATCTGAACTTCTGGACGGTGTGTGTGGAAAGCGTGAACATCTACAGGGCAGACTTGAACACCCAGAGAGCGGTGTTAATGCCCAAGCGGTTGTGCTGTGTCCAGCTGTTTCTGCTTGGGTTTATGTTGAGGGCACTTTCTCTGAGACCAGGACCCCCGATGCCTCATTCCAAACCCAAGTGGCAACAATGTGAAGGCTTGCGGTGCCTTGTCAGTGACACGGGAAGCAAGTTTCTGGGTGGAAAGCGCTTTCAGAACATTGTTAAATCCTGGGAGTAAGGGGCTAAGGCATAATTCTTCCTCGTGGATTTAAAATCCGTATCCCTCTTGCCCTATTTTTGTTTTCTCTTTTGCAGACCAAAACTACGGAGTTCAATCACGTCGCGTGTTACAACTCAGTGAGTGGAGTGGTCAGCGGCACTGGCTTTGGGGGGAGGGTGTGTTGAACCCCAGGCGATCGCTGCGCCCAGCTTAGGACTTCGGTTCCACTTCTGTTCCAATTCAGAGAGAGAAGGGTAGGATTCTGGGAGAGAGGCTGTCCCTTCTTCCCTCCGCCTCACGCCACCTCTCCGGGGCGCCAAAAGGCAAATTGGAAACGGGGACCAGGACACAGAGTCCCGGGTCCGCTCCGCGCCCGCGTCCGGGCGCTGGTTCCCGGCGCCACCCCGCTGGCCCCGCGCGCGGCGAGGACCCGGCTCTGTGCCACCGCGGGCCCCAGCTCGGCCCTGCACCGCCCTCCCCGCTGGGTGGCTCTGTCGCCCTCTCCGCCCCCGTGACGTCCTGCCCGGGAGAGAGCGTCATCCGGTGCCCCGCTTCTCCCCCGCCTTCCTTCTGGTAGCCGCTTTGGCTCCATTCTTGCTGACAGTCACCCCACCCCCTTTCTGGCTTTTTCTGCGCTCTTCCTAAACGTCACCGCCGCCTGTGAGCAGTCAGATTGCCTCACCAAAATCGAGCGCCACACCTTCGGCTCCACCATCTGCCCGTCACTCTCCCAGGAACATTTTGCCTTGACAACTAATGCTACCTTTGCTCTCCACTGCCCAGGCTACTTCAGGACTCAGGTAAGCCTGGCGCATAGGACACCTGGTTTTTGAGTACTGTGAGACTAACCTTGAAGTAAACCTGGGGCTTTAGTGTAGAAGTTGTGCTGTGCTTTTTATTCAAGATTTGATTTTTTGAAGAACAAGAGAATCAGGTAAAAGCTGCAGGTTGTTAATTGATGTTAATTGACATCTATACCCAGTCCAACCTATTTCTCAGTTTCTGATTTAGTTTTGGCTGCATTAAGACTCGAAAACCTTCCATCAGTATTTTAAAGTGGGATTAGTGAGCCTTTTACACCAGATAATCCTAGCTGCTATGCCACATTGGGATGACTGTTCAAGATGCCATTTTCCAGACACCCAATCTATACCTTAGAAGTAAATAAAATAAAGTAAAATTCTAGGTATATTGCTTCTTAGCAGATTCTTAACAGGTCCATTCTAAAGTTTAGCAGCGCTGCTTGGGCTTATCACTTCATAATTATGTGATGCTGTCTTAAAATGTTACGTTGTACATGCAATCTCTACCCTGTTTGTTTAATTGCTCAAATGGGTGGAGTTGTGCTCTCCTTACACAGTAAATTTTTGCACGTGCAGTTGCATGCATTGAATGAATATGTTACTTTAAAAATGGAGGTGGTACGGTGAAGAGTTAAGGGTGGAAATTCTAGAAACAGTAGTCTTGACTTTGAATTTCCGGTTCATAACTTCTCCAAAGACTTTGGATAAACTACTTAGTCTCTGTGTGCCCCAGCAAAATAAATACATTCATAAGTTCAACATAAGATATTCAGGAGAACGAAATGAGTAAACACATGTAAAAGCAGTTGAAACAGTGTCTGGTACATAAACAGGTACTCTGTAGGTATCTCAGTTGGCAAGTAAGGTAGGAAACTTATCTTCCTGATGACTAGTTTCAGAAAAGCAAAGATAGACAAGTGCAGATAAATGGGATTGCTGCTTATTGACCCAGAACACCTTAGTGATTTGTGATCTGAGTATCTAGGCATCGAACAATGTGGCTTTTTAGGACTTGAGTGTTGAATCCATAGAGTTCAATCAGGTTAGGAAGCAGCAGGCATGTGAGAAACCTGTTTGACTCTAGGCGTCTTTTTCGAGGAGACCCTGACAGATCTACAGATGGCCACAGTAAAATTCATCAGATAAGGGGAAATGCAGAGGTTAGATTTGTGCAGCAGATGAAAAAGAGGGAATGTAGAGTAATTTACTTCATCCTTCCTCTGGCCTTGGCACAAAGGGGAAGTCACAATAAAAATTGCGATTTAGCACATTTTAACATGGATTACTGACTTTTAACCCACAGAACTCTTACCAGTCTAATTACTGTGTGCGTAGAAGGCTCAGTCCATCATTGTGCAGGGGTAATTCAACTGAACGAATACACCAAATTCTCTTCAGAAAGAGCCTTCTAGTGTCACACATAACATTTGGCATGAGGATAAGGAGTAGGAGCACTGCAGTTTCAAATAATAGCCTAGGTTAACTGTTACTGTATCTATTAAAGACAGATAAAATAGGTCCTGCTCCTTGGGAAGTTACCAGGGAGATCATAAAATTATAAATTCATTCACTCACTTAATCTTGCAATAAAATCCAGTGCTTCCTTATGTATAAGAAACTATAATTGGTGCTAAGGGAAATACCCATGATGCAATAATAGGAACAGTAAGTGAAAGCCAAGTGAAATGACACATTAATCTTAAGTACTAGAAGAGTTTCAAAAGAAAAGATCTAAGCAATTAGCAGAGGCTTTGTGGAGGAGGTGGTGCTTGGCCTTGAAGCAGAGTATGTACAGATGGATAGACAGGAGGGTGTTCTTTAGAGAAAGCACATGCAATGACAAGGTACACAACTGCTTTGCAGATTAGGAAGCACAGATTTGCATTGAGATGACTTAACCCATCATTCAGTGAAAATTAATTTTTTAACTATTGATTCTCCTATTCAACAGATAAATCATACCCAGAAAAAGCAGCAAAAAGTCATCCATAACTGCCTGGAGCAAACTTCACAAATAATAGGATGGTGGAAGTTTTTCAACCGACACTTGGGAAAACAAAACTATCGTCATTAGCATCATATTTTATAGCACTAAAATAAATCATATATATTAAGTAGATAAAACACTAACTCTGTGATACCCTGTATTTAAAAAACTTACATTAAACAATAACAATTTACAAAAATAAGTTAAAACCTTTTGTAATGAAATATTAATTCCTAATGTAGTCTTTAAGCTGTCACAGGCAGGCATTTCTCTTACATGTAATGATTCTTCTTATGTTCTCATACCAAAAAATTATAAAACAAAAAAATAAAAGCAAAAGAGAGTGCACAAAAATTGCAGTTTGAAAGAAATTTCAAGCAAATTTTGTGAAAGCATTCTAAACCAAATGTTAAACATTACCTAATAGTTAAGACTGACACATAAAAGCCAATCCTGGAGAAGTATCTTTGTTGCAGCTTCAATCTGTGTGTATATGTATTTTTAAAATTTTTATGTAATGTATTTTTAATTTATTTTTGAATACTTTTGAAAGTGGAACTTCTGCTTTGTAATAAATACTATATATTTCTTAATAAATAAATCTTGAACTACTTTCTTATGAATGGTCTTTTGAATTTAGTTAATAGTAGACAGTTTTCTCAGCACCTGTTTTTAAGGAATGTCACTTCTTTTCAGTCTTTACCTCCACTCATGCTAAAAACCCACTGACCACACTCCCATGCATTAAGCTATTGATCTTGCTCATAGGAGAAAATACACTATTTAGAGCTGGGTAGCTGGAAATACTTAGAGACTGATAATTGGAATGCATTATTCTTTTAATTTATTGCTAGTCCTTTCACTCTCTCCCCTGCTGGGTTTTCCTTCACTTGGAAGAAACAAAACAGGCAAAGATTTTTTTTTAAAAAAAGGGATGTTAAATTATGCTTGAAAGATGCTACAGGCAAAATCCGTAACTCTTAAGAAGTTTCTGAACACTGATGGGAAAGACAATTCTAGCCATAGCTCAGGGCAGAGTGGAGCATTTGGGAATACAATGACCATAGCCCTGAGTACTGATGATAAGCTACAGTAGAACAGGAAAAGTCTAATATATGCAGGTTCTTCTTAGCTGCGGGCAGTGAGAGGAGGCTTATTTTACGTATCCGCTAAGTATTTAATAAGTACAAAATATAAGCCAAGGCTTCAACTGAATACTGAGGGTAGAAAAATAGTAACACACAGCCCTTATGCAGAGAAACTCACAATGCAGCAAGATAGGTTGTTTTCCTTGTTTTGAGAAAAATAAGGACATGTTCACTTTCCAAAAATCTTCCTCTGAAGTCTTGGTTTATGGCTTTACATCCCATCATGAGCAAAACATTTCTGGGCTTAGAATAGGCCAATATTCTTTAATTTTTTGTGCAAAAGGTAGAGAGAAGGACGGTACTTTACATCATTTAACCCTAACTTAGTAGGGGTTTAATGACTGCAGACAGCTTTTAATGAACTATGAAAAAATTATCCCAATTTTTCTCAACTCTTTGGGTTTGAATCCCCAAAGAGCAGAAAAACATGAAGGTTTGGAAAGAAAAGAGATCAGTCATCCTATTAAATAAAGTTTATTTATATCTTGTTTTATCTTTAAAATTTTGAGTAATTCATACATTTTTATGTATCCATGGATATGTCAAAATAAAAATAATTTATTTGTACTACCAAATAAAAATAATATGCATGAAGGTGCACCATATCCTTCTAGTAAGAACTGTCACAAATACAAAATATATCAATCACAGATTTCTATTTTTACAAATGTACCACAGTTATTTTTTTGATAAACATATGGTCAGTTTTATCACTGTTCCATGTCAATGAAAAGAAAATTGCAAAATCTGAAATAACTAAACTTGAATACATACCTGTTGGGACTGCCTTTACATACTATTTATCCTTATTTGTTTTTCCCTCACTCAGAGGCCAGGAGCTGTGTTTCAGTGTCTTACTATCATAATTTTTATTGACTTGTATTAAATTTTGCTTTCTAATTTCTGATACTATTTTTATTTACAAGAATTTCTCATTTAATGACTCTTGGACTTGAAACTCAGGTATTCTGTTTGGACTTCGAACATGCTGCTCGGATTTACAGCCCAACTCTTTTTTTTTTGTACAGTTCTGTTCCTCTTGTTAATGGAACCACAATGTCTTTTTTTTTCTTTTGGTGCAGTACACCTTGCTGATATAATACTGTAATTTTTGCTGATCTTTCTGTACTGTGCAGTACTATAGTTTTATGTTCTGTTATATATTACAGTACTATATTTAAGAGTTATGCAAATAAAAGCAAAGTCATCAAGTTGCAGTTTCTTTGGACTATTTTGTTGTTCTGAATATCATAACGTGCACACTATATATAATTCTTAATTTAACAACCAACTCACTTAACAACCTAGTTATAAGAATGGGACTCAGTCATTAAGGAGTATCTGTAATTTCTTAAAAATCACTACTGAAATAGTTTAGGTGCATTAACTAAGCATGTTGTATATAT
>PVJX010018132.1:0-37115 GCA_004027295.1 Dolichotis patagonum
CAGTACCATGAAGCCACACTGAGCAGGGAGCACTGGGAACGCTCCTGAGGACTCACACTGCAAAAGGACAGAGAACCTGTGCCGTAAGCTCCAACATTTGAGATCTGACGTGAAACTCCCTTGGTTTAGTTTTGTCGCCAAATGCCATGGTTTGAATCTGAAATGTCCCCCATAGGCCATGGGCTGAAGGCCTGGCTGTCAGACAGTGGTGTCACCGGGAAGTGGGGGAATCTTCAGAAGGCAGAGTAAGCTGGAGGAAGCAGCTGACTGGGGCCTGCCCCTGAAGGCACATTTTATCCCAGGCTCCTTCACTTTTGTCTTCTTCTCCCTGACCCCCTTCAATCCCTCCCTCCCTCCTCTCTCCTCCCTCCTTCCTCCTTCTCCTCCCCCCCTTCTCTCTCTCTCCCTCCCAGCTGCCATGCGATGAGCATCTTTCCTCCATCATACCTTTCCACTATGTTGTTTCTGCCTCATCACAGCCCTCAAAGCAATGGAGCCGCCTGACCATGGACTGAAACTTCCACAACCATGAGCCAAAATAAACCCTTCCTCCTTTAAGTTGTTTTTCCCCATAAGAAAAAACTAACACACCACGCTAGGTCACACATATGCCGTATGATCACAAATTACAATGTAGAACATTGTAATTACATTACAATGTTCTAAATTACATTTAGAACATTTATTACAGTGAAAGACATTGTAGTTCATCTCTCTCAAAATAGTCTCCCTTGGAGATATAGCTCAGCAGCACAGTGCCTGTCTGGCAAGCACAAGGTCCTGAGCTGAATTCGCGGTACCAAAAAAAAAAAAAATACTCTCCCTCATTTCAAATGCACTTATCCCATCATCTTGTCACTTTCTCAAGCAGTTCAGGAAGTCCTCTTTCATTAGTGTCTTTAGTTGTGCTATTGTAGCTGCTTTGATGTCCTGAATCCATTCCAAACATTTACCTTTCATGGTCATTTTGTCTTTGGGAAAGTCACCTGGTACAAGATCTGGCGAATGAGGTGAATGAGAAATACCACAATATTGTTATGTGACAAAAATTGGCATAAATTGTTAATTGAACAGGTGTCATCAAACTTACAGTCAATGTTGAGATTTATTTTAAGTAACTGCAGTGAAAGACACAGTGCTATTAATCGCCCTCAAAACACTCTCCCTTCATTGAACACAATTACATAAGCATTCCGGGTGTCTTTTACTGTAATGAGTTTGCTAAAATTTAAATAGTCACTGTACTTTTTGATCACCCAGCATATTTCTGAATCTGCACTATTCCCCTGAAGCAGCCATCTTGGAAAACCATACCTACCTTATCCAATTTAAAAAGTGACCCTGCTTTCCAGGGCTGAATGACAGTGCTTGCAGTGGGCACCTGCACCCTTGGGAGCCCTTCATTCCAGTGGCAGAGGCAATGAACACACCAGTAAGGAAGAGTTCCAGTGTTGCCAGTGCTGTGATGACACGGGAGGGTGACAGGGTGGAACAGGTTGTGTGTGGAGAGGCCGCTGCTTCAGATTCCATTCTTCGGAGATTTGTCACGGAGGTGACAGTTGAGCTGGACCTGAATGGCTGGCAGAACGGGACCTGGAGGGGACAGCTCTCATGGAACAGAGGTGGCCTGCATGGGAGCAACGGGCTGATTGTAGCCCTGCAAAGGTGTCTGAAAGGGCCTGAACTAGGAGGCTGGAGGTGAGAGCAGGGTGGGACCAAGCCGTAGGCCTGGCAGTTCAGACAAGAAGTCGGGTTTTCACACCAACCGACAGGAAAGGGAGCCACTGGAAGGTCTAGGCAGAGTAATGTGATCTGATTGCTATTTAGAGCCCTCTAGCCATTCTGTGAGGAACAGGCATCCTGCAGACAAGAAAAGGGTGCAAAACCAATGGAGAGTGATTGCACTAAGAATCTAACCAAAAATCAAAACCACCCCAAAAGAGGAAGATTTGCCATTGATAAAAATATTCTGAAGAACAACCTGCAGATGCTGAAAGCCATTTTCAAAAAAAGAGGCCCCGAATGGTTGGCAGCAGCTAGCTCTTCCTCCACGGATGTGGGCAGTGCCACTGTCCTGCCCCCACCTGCCGCCCACAGGGCTCCCACGAGGCAGCGACTTCAGCCTCTGGGGTGAGAGGCAATTTCTCCCATGGGCCAGTGCGGAGCCAGCTGGCCACCAGGAGGCGATGAAGAGCACCCACCACCTGGGACCCCAATTCTGAGAGGGAGCTTGGATGTTACGGGTGCCAGGCAAGGAGCTTTTAAAGCAAGGCCCTAGTTAGTGATCTGCACTGTGGCCTGAATGTGCTGGCATGTGCTGGCATGTTCTCGCTCAGGGTCTTCATCTGCATTGTTGAGTGTCATGGTCTCCCCACCTTTAACAAGTCAACTGGAGCCAGGATGAGGGGGGAAAGTGAGGCCTGAGGCACCGTGCTGTTCGTTCTTTCTCCCCATAGCGCTTCTCCTCTGAACTATTAGTGGTCCTCAGAGCTGGATCCCCTGAGCCAGGTAAGGGTGTGAGCTAAAAGATGAACTACGGAGGAGGCAAGACCCTACAATCAAGGCTCAGATTCACAAGGGCTACTGTAGGAACTAATTCAGACATCACCAGGACCTAAAAGGTCCCCTTGCTGCCCAAACTGAATCTTCGAGCTTCAAAGAAAGATTGTTAATTACACATTATGATACCAATTATATGTGAATGCATTATGAAATAGAATCTTTGCTAAACAATTTTACTGTTTTAATTTCTCTCTTCTATCATTTTTAATAATTACACTCTGGTTTTTATTACGTTAAGATGCAATTAAGAAAGAATAGTCCTTTATAGTTTAAATTTATTTCAATTATTTTTTTACATCAAGAATTCCACAGACGTCCATAAAAATGCAGCATGCAATGTAGTGAAAAGACAAAAGGATAGATAAAATTACCTGAGTTCCATTTAGGGGGGAAAATGAAACTGTACTTATTTTGAAAACCCTTAGCATTAATTCAAAGGATGGCAAATTCCTGATCAAAGGCAAAATAAACCACGTACTAGCACATTCATATGGAAGAGAAAGCCTTACATTGTCTAAGGGAGAGGCTTTGACAAATAACGTCTCAAAATGCTGAATTTCAGGATTGCTGGCATTCAAAGTTTAAATGACACCAATACGGAATGTGAGCCTGGCTTTGCTAAATTACATTTCTTTCCAAGTACAGCTAGCCCTTCATGTGGGTTGTTTGGTAACCACATGTGGAAACGGAAATATAGTTAGCCTTCAGTGCTTGTAGCTGTGCTGAAAACAAGCCTTGCTTTTATTCTTGACATTCTTCCCCAAACAATGCAGTGTAACAATCATGTACACATTGTTTACACTGTACTAAATATTGGAAGCAATCTAGAGATGACACGAAGTGTACCGTAAGGAGAATTTACACTATAGGTATATGAAAACACCACACCATTTTACAAAAGAGATTTGTGCATTCTTGGATTTGACTGTCCATGGGGGCCCTGGGACGCCTGCCCCACAGATACCAAAGGACAATTGTCTAAGGATAATGATATCTAACATGCAGGGAAAAAATGAATAAGGAAAATCCAATTACTTTCATAGTTTAAAGCCATAATTTGTAAGCCACAAATTTCATATTCGTACATACCAAGGCTGAGTGGCATTTCAGCACATGGAATATTTTTGTGTAAGCCTTATGTTTATAGCCTTATGCAACCCCTGCTTATCCCCAAGCCCAAAGGTCAGCAACGTTTTAGTTTTAGAAAAGGTCAAAGAGTATATATTTCAGACTTTGTGGACTAGTATGTTTTCTATCACTACTACAAAATTACTATGTCATTTTAGCCAGAGATAATACTTCAAAAAATGAAGGTGACCAGGTGCCACTAAACTTTAGGAATATAACAGCTCCGTGAAATCTGGCGTGGTCTCTATTTTGGTCCAAAGAGTGCCAAAGGAGAAGGAGTAAAGGAGAAGCACCCTGAGGACACTCCTATAAGAAAACAGCAGGAATAAGCAACGAGATCCAGGTGGTCTGAATCTTCCTATGAAGACACTAAGCACAGCCTGCCACACAGAAGAGAATCCTTCTAAGACCAAAGCCAAGTCAAGACATACCAGGTAGGCATCATTTGTCAACACCCAGAGTTCTTAAGATGCAAGTGTTTGTCCCTCACACTTCCACTCTAAAATAGAGTCTGTCTTCTGAATCAGTGTCCACAAGAGGTTCCATAGTGACCTATTCAAATGGCTGGGCACATAGCCATCGGGAGAGCTGATAATGTGGCAGCATTAGGGGTATGGGAGTAACTGGTCTACCAGAGGAAAATTCTACCCAGTGATTCATAAACTACTTGAGAACAAATAGCCCAGTAGGTAAACTTTCTCACTCCCACTCTTGAACTTCTACCTTGAATGGCAAGGAAAGGCCCAGGGCAGCAGAGAACAACCATGTCATATCTGATTATCCAAATACCTGTGGTCTTCCCTTCTCCTGGACTCCTCTTCCTCTGCTCATCCTGCACACCCAATGCACGACAAATCCTTTCAACTCTACCTCCAGAACAAACCCACAATCTGTCTGCTTTCCACGTGCGCCGTCATCAATACCCTAGACACTGTCCTAAATGTTCACCTGGATTTGACCTTAACTGCCCCTCCCCAATATATCCTTATGTTAAAAAAGCAGTAAGATCACATCCATCCAGTGGCCCCCAAAACCTCACAATGGCCTGCAAGTCCCAGGGATTCCAAGCCACTTCCCCAATCATCACTTAGCTTTATCAGTTCCCTGAATTTAAACCTGAATCTGGCCAAGCCTTTAGCATATAAGGGACACAAAGTCCACAACACACATGAAATGACAACCTAAGGATTTCGGAAGCAACATCTACACTGTGCAGACCTGCATGGGACAAAAGATCAGCCTCTTGACCACAGGTACTGCAAGCAAGAGAAAGAGAGGGTGAGGAACCTGTGTATGAGACACAACTCAGAGACGGGTGGGTGCAAAGCAACATGCAGGTGTTCGTTTAGATCTTTTGATCACCCTGAAGTTTTGTTATTTTATTTTTGGTTTTTTTGTGTGTGTTTTTGTTGTTTTGTTTTGTTGGTACTGGGGATCAAACTCATGACTGTACGTTTGCAAGACAGACGCTTTATGCCGCTGGGCTAAATCTCTGACCCACCCCGAAATATTTTTAACCAACTGTGAAAAACTAATGATGAGACAATCAGGAAAAGCTGAACGTAAATATTCAGTGACATTAAGAAATGAATTACTGTTCCCTTTTATGTGTTGATGTTGAACAAAAAGAACTCTTATCTTCTTAGAGTCACGATGAAATATTTACGAAAGAATCAGATTTCCTCCTTAAACCCACACTCTCCCATTTGTCAGCCAAACATACACATCTTTTGAATCCTACAGAAGTCAGTGCTCCTCAAATGTACCCATGAATAATGTGACACAGAGGGAATAAGAGCTGAGAATCAATAGACACCAGAGATAGATTGGAACAATAAGATATATAAATGAAAAGTAAATTTATTTAGATCCCACAATGTCCCTAGACAGTTGTTTAATGCACAGGGTAAGGCAGATAGGCTAGCGTGGCTACTCACCACATAGAAGTCCAGATTCTGACAGTGTTAACGTCTGGAAGGCAGCCATCAACCTGGAAGTGTAAAAGAAGAGACTTCTGAATGACAAGTAACATTTCATGAAGCCTATGCATTTTATTCCATAGGCAAACACAAGGGCACCACTTATAAAACTGGATCAGTAGAAGTACTGTATCAGCCAGAGCTTAACAGCAGACAAAAGACTTGGAATAAACAGAATCCACGTAGTTCCAAACTCAAGTTCCAACCCTCCAATGTCACCTTCTACAGCAGCAATATCCCTAAGTCAGCAGCACAGTTCAGCCAGGCTTACAATCCTATCAAGGCGAGGAAAAGCCAGATGCAGCGACAACACCCGTGGTCCTGTCTCCCTGGGTGGCTTGAGCCGGGGAGCCTGGGACAGGCTGAGCAACACAGCGAGATCCTACTTCTTTAAAAACGACAACCTCAAGAGTAATACAGATGCATTTTTATGAAGATGATTAAAATATTTAAAGTTAATTTAGTCCCTTAAGTGAGGAGGGACAAGTTTCAGAGAAAGGCAGGACTAGGGAAGGCAATGCTTCTTAACAATGAGACGCAGGTCCAAGGGTGTGCAAAGAAAACACCAGTAGTTCAAAATACTGGAGAAGAGGGGAGGTCCTGGAACATGTTGAACCATCCATGGCTTTCTAGTAGGTCACGTTAAAGGGGAAAAATTTTTTTATTTGAACTCTTTTCTTTATTTTGATATTTGTTTGATTTTTGATAAAGGGCCATGCTACACTGCCCAGGCTGGCTTCAAACCTGTGATCCTTCTGCCTCACTCAGTCTCATTCACAAGTACCTGGGGTTACAGGTGTGCGCCTCTGCACCCGGTTATCTGAATGCTTTTGTAAAAGGGTAAAGCAGGCTTTATTTGGGGCCACTGCAAGAGGGCACTGTCAGGGCTCGTGCCACAGAAACAAAGGCCATTCTCAACTCTAAACACGGTAAAGACCTCAGGAGCTTTGCAGGCAATTAGCAGAGTGAGGGTTGGTGGGTGGAAATTTACTGAGAGGAAATATCAAAGTTAAGGGGATTCTGGTGAAGACAGGGCAAGAGCACAGACAGCAAGGGGAGGGGGGAATAACGCGATCAGATGCTGAAAGTGAGAAGGTATTGAGGGTCAGGGATTCTCCCTCAACAGGGAGAAGACGAAGCTGGGCCTGATTAGAAAGAGAACTCCAATCTGCTGAAGGAGGGTCTTGGTTGATAACAGTAACCCCCGTGTACATGCGGGGTTTTTATTCCCAGAATGGGTGCCCAAGGCCCAGAGAAGTCCCAGCAGGAGCGGGGAGCAGAAGGGAGCCCGCCTGCCCAGCAGCTCAGCGTGCCAGTCACACTCCAGGGCTCACACCTTATGCTGTGCCACGCTTTGCAATTTCTCGATTCCTCCCCCTCAGATAATTTCCCTGTTTTGCAAAATCCAGAAACACCCATTTCTAAACATCGAGCCACCACATGATAAGGAAAACATCCCTGGGAACACGATGCCATGGGAACGGTTTATATACAGTTCCCTGTGATACAGACGTAGATCAGTCCATCATGCAGATGCACAATGAAGTCTTTCAAAGTGGCTTTATAATGACAAGTATAGGGGGGTTAAAAAAAAAAAACCTAAAAGACTGGATTTAAAAGCAGCTTGCAAAAAGCCAGGATGCTTTCAGTCACTAACAGAATTACAAAACTCCCCTCGCACAAGCTAAGCAATTTCCAGCAATGCCCAAGTCCCAGGGAAAGCATTTAAGGATGACCACCCTGCCCTCCATGCGCCGTACACGTGCCATCCACTCGCTGGGTAGGAGTTATTTAAGAATCCAGAAGAGCAGTGTGCTGAATATTCCCGGCTGCCCTTCACACGACTTTCCAGCTTCTCCCACTGGGCTCTGCGCCCACAAACACGACCCTTCCCGGCCCGATGGAAGAGGACAGAGGAGGCAGGAGCACTGGTCCCCTCTCTATCGCCACAGGGTCCCCTGGGGTCTGTGTATCACAGGCCGTGGTCTTGTGGATCATCTGCTGTCTTCAGCTCCAGGGGATGAGGTCTCCCACCCCAAGACCTCACTCCCACCTTCCATTTTTCTTAGCCCTGCAACCTACCTCGCTGTACCCTCTAGCCAGCTATTGGAGTGTGTTGGGACTTCCCAGCCAGTTTGTGACTGACAACAGTGGAGAGAAGGACAGCAGAGAACCTGAAATTCAATTTCCCCACACCAGCCTTCAAGTGAGACGGGAAAAAGTAAAGAACACCAATCTTTAAGGCTGATGTCACCCATATGTGTGCAGGGGCAAGGCATAGGTGGAGGCCCAAGGAGGTTCTGAGGATAACGGTGTCCGAGAAAGGCCAGAAATCCTATACAGAAAGTTGTCTATGTGTGCACTTTTCTGAGAAGAGATATCCACAAAGGGAAGAATCAAAAATTTCACTGGAGTCTCGAAAGTTGACCAAAACAAAAAAATTAACAGGCAATACTGTGAGAAAAACAATGATCAGAAAGGATCACGGTGTCCCCCAGGAAAGAAGGGTACACAACAGATGGCGGGCACCTATGTCTTCCTCCAAGCGGGACCACGACTGCCTCCCTCGCACCCGCCGCCGCCCACCCAGGCAGGCAGCTGGGATAGTATGTTCCCGAGAGTCACTGGCTCACAGGCGCCCTCCCAACACTCAGATGACATGTGAAAAGCTCATGGGCTCGGCAGGTGTTCAGACGCACAAGCAGTAGCAAAACAGTTCAGGCGGTAGAGGGAGGGAATCACACTGCTCTGAAAACCCCCAGGCTGCTGAGACACAAAGGGCATCCAGGAGGGGAAAAATACCCCCCAGAGACTGCAAATACCAGGGCTGACCATACAGGAAATGTCCACGTGGGCCCCAAGAAGGGGAAAAGCAAGGGCAGCCCTTACAAGCACGCGGCCCTGGTGGCCAGATCTGCCCTGCACCTGCTGAGTGGCACGGGGTAAGTGGTGCACCCTTCCTGGGCTGCTGTTTCTCCCTTGTCAACGTGGAGACCATCAGTCAGCATGAACCTCACGGGACGGCTGCAGGCTCCAGGAGCAACAGTGCCCGCCCGCCCCTCGCCCCAGTGAGCGCCTGCCTGGTCTGTGTCATCCATGTCCGAGCTCTTCTCGGCTTCCTTCCCCGCTGGGGTGGCCAGATACAAACAGAGAAGGTGACGAGAGACTGGTGCCACAAGGGAGCAACCGAGCCTCCGCGCCATCCGAGGTGTCACTGCCCTACCTTTGCACCCACCCTTTTCTCACTCCAGAAGGAGAATGCTGCGGTAGGTCAAGAGCCTTGTAGGGAACTGAGCGGGCAGCCTCAGGCACATTCCACCATCACTCCCTCATCCACCCATCAGGTGTAATCGCAATCTCGCTGCCTGTCTTCCAGTGAGGATGAAATACATCAATGAAAAATTGTGAGAATAGTATCCAGTGGGCAAAGGAAAAGCTTGATAAATGCAGGAGGTCATATTGCCCAGCACATTTCAACTAATTTCCGAGGGCCATTAACAAAGAGGCCTCTGTGTTCCAGAGAACGGCCAAATACTGGCGCCAGCTGCCCACGAGGCAACTGCTGCGTGGCCTTGATCCCAACATGCGTTGTGTATTTTAATGTGCCTAAAATTACACCGGACACTGTGCGTAACGTGGATCTTCTCATCTGGTAAATGGGGATAATAACAGCATCGAGTTAATGGGATTGGTGGAGGATGAAGGATTAATCTATGCAAAATGCTCTGAACAAGGGTTGGCTTGGCATATATCCGAAACCGTTTCTCTCTGGGTATTTTTATCACGATGATAACATTGATCTGAGGCATTAAGAGCCTTCCCATGCCAGCCAAATGCAGAAACTCTTCTTCATCCCTCACTTGGCCGAGGAATCAGTGGACCCTGGTACCAAAGATATTGTAGTCCATAGCTGCGAATGAATAGCCAAGGCCTTGGTCAACAGAAAGATGGTGCAAAGACCAGGCGTTTGCTGGAGTTTTACCACTCTGTTGGCTTCCTAGAACTGGTGACTTCCATAACATTATTTAGAATTTGCTAAGTTGTGTCCCATTGGATCCACATTAGATCCTGGCTTAAGATTTTGTGCTCCTCATGGAATACTTGGCAGGTCATTAGGTTGGCTTTTGGGGTGGTCCTTGAAGGACAACTGGTCTCCTATCATCTCGGTAAGAGGACACCAAGGCACCATGGAGGATAAACCCTTATAAAGGGCACATGAGGAATCCAACCAGAAGTGGAGAAAAGATAGCAACAAACGCACTGAGTGGAGCCGAAGAACAACAGAGGAGCCAGGAACAGAGGCCACGAGTGACCAACAGTCCCTTTGTCCCTAACAAAGTCTGAAGTTCCATGAAACCACTACAGGCTGAATATTTTCCTTACCCAAAATGCTTGGGATCGAGTGTTTCAGATCTGGGATTCTTTTTTTTCTTTTCAGAATCTGGAATATTTGCATATACATAATGAGACATCTTGGGGATTGGATCCCAGTCTAAACAAAACATTCATTTATGTTTCACATATACATGGTTTGTAAATAATTCAGACACTATGTTAAATAAATTTGTACGTGAAACAAAGTGTGTCTATGTACACTTTTGCATTTTGGCATCATGCCTATATCCAGAGCATTTCAAATTTTAGTGCATGTAGATTTCAAATTTTCAAGTTAAGGTTGCTCAATCTGTGTCTTCCTTTCCTTTGTCACCTTAGCTGCTTTCTTGCTACACTGAAGAGTAAACAAGGTGTGACAGTTAATCTTGATGGTCCACAGGATTGGGTTCCGAGACAGCTGACCAGTGAAGCACACCTCTGTGTGTCTCGATGGGTCAGGGGAGAGTGAGCTTGGGCACTATATCTGATCCCTGGCCCTTGTTTCACACTCTTCCCCTGTCCTGTTTCCCAGGTGCCATGAATTGAGCAGCTTTCCTCCACCACGCCCTTCCCTTGTTTCTGCCTTGGGAGTGGCTACCATGGACTAACACCTCTGAAACCCTGAGCTACTGTAAACCTTTTCTCCTCTAAGTGGCAGCGTTTTTGTCCAGCAATAGAAAGCTGACCAATAAACAAAGGTACCTTCCATGAAAGGCAGGTCCCTGAAAACACAGGCTCTGGGTCAGATCATCTGGATCCAAATCTTGATTCCCTCAACTGTTAGCCATTTGACCTTGGGCCAGTCTCCCAACCACTCTATGCCTCAGTTTCCACATCTGTAAGAGGAGAATAGCAGTAGCTAGCAGGCAAATAATACAGGTAAAGCACTATGGGAAAGTACTAGGCACACAACATGTTTCCACAAAAATTCACTCAGTCCTTTCCCACAATACCTGCACCCCAGCAGCCCAGAAAACAGGAGAAACTGGTCGATGAAAATATGTGTGGGAAGGGATAGAGGGAGGAAAGGGGTCTCTTTGAGCTTGCAGCAGCAGTGAAATAAAATAGCAACTGGAGATCAACAGAACAGGATTCAAATCACAGCCACCTCCTACAATATAAATGAACAAAATAAAAGTAGAGAGATCTTTTTCAAATGGGAAGGGGACCAAGACTTGAAAGGGGCAGGAAGAGATGGGAAAAAAGAATCAAGATGTGTCATGTACACCTACCAACTCCCCACAATTAATGGAATCATTCTGTACCACAAAACATACTAATAAAAAAAAATCATACCATTCCCCCCACAAACTGTGTGGCAGTGAGGTATTCTCACCAGTGATTTAGCAGAACTACTGTAAGAAATAAAAACATATCGTGCAGGCATTAAATAAATGCTACTTTCCCACATCTCTTTCTCTTCTTTGGGGTAGAAAAAAAATGGCATAAAAGGGAACAAGTGGATTCTCACAACTCTCAGGACAATGTCCCCGACCCCAGCAAGGGCTCTGGGGACCCAGAGACACCATGACCAGCCATGTTTTTCTATCTAACAGGAAAGATGGCAGCCCCCATCCCCGGAGCATGCTCAGATCTTCCAGCACTAAGATGTCACTCATTTTCCACCAAAAGCCCTGAGAGAAGAGCCACAGTCGATAAACCCTGCAGAAGAGAGATTTTTTTTCTAAAAAAAAATTTTTTTTAAAGGCTGCCATTTGGAGTTCTGCTCTGCAATGACAGACTGCGACCCTAAATATCAGCAAGTGCTGAGAATCTACTTCAAGAGTGGTAGCTGCGTCATTAGTAAGAAAGCCAGGGGGTGGTAGTTTTCATATAAATGGCTGGAGGAAAGAGTGTGGATAAATGTCAAACACGATGCCTACAGCGGCTGCAACAGTGCTTGCTTACACAGCTTATTCCTTCCCCAGACAAATGATAAAACATCAGCACTTCTGCATATAAATCATCTTCAATTAAGACATTTCTGCGGGAAAGCTCTTTTGGCAGGACAAACGAAATATTTGCCACTGTTCTCCGACTTGGATCTTTCAAGGTTGGCAGGGCGATTTATTTTTGTTGATTAAACAAAATACAAATGGAAAGGGCCTAAAAATTGATTGGCCAATTAAACTCAATGATTCTCAACAATGAAATGTGCATTATTAGCTTTGCCAGAGTTATAAAAATGCCTCCTAGCTTTACTGCCGGCTTTCGTGATTTACACCATTGATATTTGTGCTGACAGAAAGATTAAGCAAGGGCTGGATTATGCAAAACCGGGCTTTTTTTTTTTTTTTTCTTTTTTTGCTGGAATGGAAGGAAGAGGAATGATTAAGGGCCTGGGCCATTTCAGGAAGAACACAGGCTCTGTCTATACTGCAAGCATAAGTCCTAAAAGAATGATTTGGCTGGAGGGAGGGAGCGGTTACCACTCATTGTGTGCACTTCTTCTTAGGAAATGGCAGGCTGGCGAACAGGGGTCAATTTGTGGAGATGACAACAATGGTAAATATCCAGATTCTTCATTTTCTGTCTCTGTTTTCCAATGGGATGCATGTCCAGACAGTTAGCCTGGCCGAATGATGGGTATCTGATGCTTCTGCAAACTGGATCAATACAGAATGAGCACCACGGACCTATCTCAATGCAGAACAAAGTTTTCCTTTCACTGTTGCCACTAGGTCAAGATGAGGACTGCAATAAATTCACTTACGACAGCCATAAACCTGGGGCAGCCCAATGCCTCTGTTTTCCGGTGGTCAGAGCACGAACGTGGCAGGCTGCTACGCATCTTTAAACTTGATTGTACATAATTGTTAATCACTGACCCATTCTCCAACCTTCCTGGGCTGGAACATGTTGCTAGGCAACCGATTTTGCTCTTGATACTTTGAGAAAGCTAGTGAGGCAACAACCAAGTGTCAACTAAGTAAACACTAACCATGAGAGACGGGTCCAAATAAACAAAGGACACCTAGCACCATCCAGCACACTTGTCCCTGATCCTGTCCTAATTCAGACCCATATTTCTCCTCCCGAGCAATATGCTATTTTAGACTGAACTGGATGGAATTGACCTTTTGGTTGCTCAATTTGGGAATTCACTTGGTTCAACCTATTAACTTAAAAGGGGAAGATTTCCACAGATTTCAAACAGAGGAACTATTTTCCTCCACTAGCATAATCACAATAGTGCTTTGCATCATTTCATTTACCTAGTCCATGCATTTCCTGAAATTCCTTTTACAAGAAAGAGTTGTGAAAGGCAACCTGCTTACAAATGCCTAAATAAGCAATTCTGTTTACTTTTCCATTTTAGCCCATTAGAACTGATCTGACAGTAGCACGTACAATATCCTCACATTCCCAAATCCTTGGGATGTTCTGAGCCACTGAGAACAGAACTAAAGTTATTGTTCTAACTTAAGGCCAGCGACACCAGAGAATATCCTGAACATGCAAACAGAATTGCCAGGGGTATGAGAGAAGTGCATTTAGGGGGAAAGAGTGGAGAGGCCAGGATGGTTGGTGTCATGGACCGAGATGCTATTCCTGAGGAGAAAGAGAAATCTAACAACTTCCCATGGCCAAATCCAAGACAGCCAAAAATGCCACAGCAAAGAAACATAATGGTCCTAAGTTAGTTCACTGAGTATCTCCTCCAGGTCTTCACAAACTCTGTGGGGACCCCTGAATAATGACTAGTTTAGGCAATGCATACAGATAGACGATTAACCTTACTAAGAAAGAATTGGTTAAAGAAAAAAAAATTATCATGGAAGAGAGTGCTCCCAATGAGGTTTATGGCTAGATTTGTGGCCTTTTGGAACAGGTTTAAATACCTATGGAATCGTAATTTTCTAAACACCAAAATCGATTTTACCTAGAATGATTCAGCAACAATGTATAAACCAAACACAAGTAAACTTTACACTTAGTAAATGACAAAGTGCCTAAGAAAGCAATAGAAAGTCTATCCATGCCTGAATGAGTCCTATTAAAATATAACCAGTCTTTTTTAAAAATCTGGATTTAGTTTATTGCACACGTATCATTAAAGAGACCAAAAAAAGTCAAACAATCAAGAAGCATATAAAGTTAACAGGGAATTTTTTCTTCTACCTGTGGCTTCTCTTATTTTTGCTCCCCTGAGGGAACCAACAATGTACCTGCAACCACAAAAGCAGCACCCTGCTGCTCAGGCCACTCCTCACTCTGAAGCTGGTTTTAAGTGAAGTCCTCGGAGGCATTCGATATTCACCATCCAACCGGCTCACGGTTTCAAAGTAAAGCTTTGTAGTGAGACCCATCCCCCCTCTGGGTTTACAATTCACAGACTTCAAAACGTATGATTCATTATTCATCGCCTCAAAGTGCTAAGGCACAGTTCTAGAAGCCAAATAAAGAAGGAAGAAATGTCGACCCCACAGGTATGTCCACGGAAACACAGCTGTAACGGTTGACTGATTGTGTCAACTTGAGAAGTTTAGCAGCTTAACTAAGTCGGCTCAGCAATTCTGCACTCTAGGATGTAGTGGACCTGTCCTAGGGCAGCTCATCGACTGCACAGTATAAAGGCAAAATCAGGAAGGGCGGATTGGCTTCTGTTCTTTGCAGGAGCTCCAGTCTTGGCCTTCAGCTTGGACGCTGTCGCCTGGCTTCCGGCGCAGGTGCTTCGACTTCCATGGTGGACCCGTCAGCCCTTCCTGTGTAGGCTCTTCAGCCTTCCATCGCGGACCCATCGGCCTCCTGATAGGGACTCACACAAGACACAGGAGTGAGCTCCAGACCTTGGACTGAATCCTTCGGACTCCAGAGTGCAGACGCCCTCTGCACACTTCCTCATCCTACTCTGCGGCTGACCATCGGAAGCCACTCTTGTAATTTCTTATGCATTTGTCTACCTTGTGCGGTATTTGTTTCTCTAGTAAACCACTGACTCATACAACAGCCCAGCACAAGCAGGGTGCCCAATAGGCATGGGGAGTTACACTGGCATCCCAAAGGAGAGATCTTCGTGTCACATACACAAAAATGAGATCAACGAAATCCGGAAATACCAAAGGCTAAATAAATATCAAAAGCCACTGCTAAATTAGATGTTGAAGCTCACTGCTACATGCTGGAAGAAGAATGCAATTTCAACAGGGACATCAGAAGTACCTGCAAAGGAAATTGTGAGCCTGCTGGGAACCCACAAAGACTGAGAAGAAAAAAAAAACAAAAAGCACCTTCATGCACATTGGGACTGTGGTGTAGGTAAGTGGATTCCACACGGCTCCACCTCAGGAATTCTGAAGCCACATTAGAGCCAGTGTTTCCTTACTTTAAGGAAGAAGCAGTCACAGACTCGAATTCTGAAGACCACAGTCCTAACCTCAGGCCGACAAACAGCCTTTAGGAGAGTTGGGACCATAGTTTAGCGGTAGATGACTTGTCTAGAAAGTTCCCAGACCTGAGCTTGATCCCCAGCACCGGAAAAGAAAAAAGAAAGACTTGAATAAAGATTTATTCTATCTGCAGATAACAGTTTTGTCTATAAAAAGAGAAGGCCTGGCAAAAAGAACTCTAAAATTTGTAACATGATTATTCTTATGATTCTGTTTAAAGTATATGGATGGCTGAACATAGTGGTACACACCTGTAATCCCAGCACTCAGGAAGTTGAGACAGAAGGGTCACTGTGAGTTTGAGGCCAGCCTGGGCTACGAAGTGAGTTCAAGGCCAGCCTGAACTGCACAGTGAAACCCTGACTCAAAAAGACAAAGATTTTTTAAAAATCTACATGGATGGACAAATGGAAGGATGGAAATCCCATTCCTGCTAGGATGGGATTACACAGGTTTGTGATCATTTACAACAGATTTAGAAATGTCGCAGTCCAGTTCACATTGAATTGGTATTTTAAGATTAGCCATGATAGGAAATTTATACCATGGAAATTTGCAAACACTAAAAATCAAGCCTTCTTATTCACCTCAAGAGAGCATCACTGATGGAAGGAAAAGTAGATGAAAAGGGGGAGAAAGGGGATCATCCCTACCAGTACAAAATCCTCCCGAGGGGCCCCTCCTCCCAGATCTCCGTGTTGATAGATTGCTCTGCCTGAAACACCACTCACCATCGGGATTCCTTGCCCAAAGCCATCGCCTCTTTGAAGTAAGCCACCTCAACCTCGGGATGCCCAACGCACATTCTCCCAGTGCACTACAACTGCCTCCCTGCACCCTCATGAGTAATCCTGCAATACACTGTGGCCATTGTCCATCTAGCCCACCCCACTCAACGGCCAGCTGACTCGGGACCCAGACTCTCCGCGCTAGCTCTTGGAGCTCAACGCCCAGCACAGAAACAGGTACACAGTTGCCGTCCAATCAGTGTATTTCAAATTCAAGCAACAGTTTTTAATAAGACAAAGCAAAAACATTTGCTGATTAAAAATTCAGCCTCAAAGAATTGTGCTTATCCTGTCCCAGTCACTGGATAGGAGGAAACTGCTCAAAGGCTTTTCAAGCTTTTCAAGGTCCCATACCCCTAGATTGCAGTTTTCCATTCTATCAGTTAACCTACATTTGTCACAAAACAGTGCACTGTGCCACTGACCCACTTTGTTTCATTTCTTTGCTAGTCAATGACAGCCACATGTCACTACAAATTGCATTTTTAACTAAGGAATTAAATGTATTTGCCCTGGATTTACCCAAACGCACTTTGACAGCATTAGGATTCACCACCCCCCCAGGTTCCACAGCCTAATCCATTAAAGTGACTTTGAGCAAACCGCTTAAGCTTTCTCATCCTTCACCACCCAATCCATTAAATGAAGGCCCGCAACCAGGAACATTACAGGCAGGGAGCCACACTCCATGGAGATAGAGGCTCTAGCCCTGAGCTAGCAATGGCCAATGCCATTACAGATAGAGCCACAAATGGCCATCACCACTGGAAGAAGGATGGAGGGTACCCCAGGCTCCCTGGGCTGCCATCATCAAATACCACAAGCCAAGTGTTAACTTAAGCAAGGGAGATTTATTTTCTCACAGCCCTTGGGGCTAGAAGTCATTGACCAAGGTGTTGTCAGAGTTGGTTCCTAGGAAGCCTTTCTCCACCTGTTCCCTCTGTCCATACATGACCAATCCTCTGCACACACTTGAATAAGATTCTGCTATCTCTTCTTTTTCTCATAAAGACATTAGCATTATTGGATTGACCCCATCTTTATGATCTCATTGAACTTTGATTACCTATTGGATGGCCCTGTCTCTAAATGAGAGCACATGTGGAGGGAGACACAGTTCAGTTTGTAACAGAAGCAAACTACTGAGCTCTCACTGAGCACTAACATCCACTGCTAAGAAGAAAAGGAGCGTTTCTCCGCATTCCTGGAAGGAAATGTATAACTAGACCACTGTGACAGATTGAATTAGGTCCTTCCTAGATCCATGTTAAAGTCCTAGTGCCCAGAAAGCCCTATACCAGTGCACCCAATGGTCACCATGAGGTATCCCTAGCCAGCACTAGCTAGAAAAACCAACCAGTCTCACTTCAGAGAAATTGTAGCCAACACAGGAAGCACCAGGGACCCCACTACCCACTTGTCCAGATGAAACCAGGAATATGACAAGAGGAAGAAGCAAAAGGCAGTCTCTGGCCTCCAACCCAAGCAGGTCACAGAAGAGATTAGGAGTCGCACACCCAAAGTTTATGAAGTGATGGGAACTGAAGAAAGAAACAGCTTCATGAGGCTACAAAAGAAATTAGAACAGAAATACTATCTCAGGTAAAAGAAGAAATGAGAAACATAATAAAAGAATTGCTAAGCACCTCTCAAGAAGACACAGATGGAAGAATGGAGGATCACAAAAAAATGAAAGAAACATTCAATGAAGAATATAAAGAAAACCTAGAATACATGAAGCAGATTCAAAGAGATTACCAGGAAATTAAAAACTCCACTGAAAGCTGGCAAAACTGCTTGAAAGAAACTAAAGATAAACTTTCAAACCTTGAAGACAGGTTTGCAGCTTGCGATCATGAAAGGAAAGATCTGTTAAAAATAACAATTCAAAGGCTACAAGATGATGGAAAGAGGCATAATTTAAGAATAATAAATGTGAGTGAAAAAGCAGGGGTCAACACAAATGAAAAACAAAGGCTATTTACAGAAATAATTACAGAAAACTTCCCAAGAATAGGAAAAGGAAATGATATATAGATAAGTGAGGCATACAGAAATTTAGCCAGCTGTAACCAAAATAAATCTATACCCAGACATATAATAATCAAGATTCCAGAAATTCAACACAAGAACAGAATATTAAAAGCTGTCAGAGAAAAAGAAACAGTCACCTATAAAGGAAAACCCATCAGAGTCATGACAGACTTCTCAACACAAACCATCAAATCAGGAAGCTTGGAATGAAGTATTTGAAGTCCTGAAAGAAAATAACTTCCAACCCAGATTGATGTACCCTGCAAAACTGTATCTCAAAATTAATGGAGAAACAAGATGCTCCCATGACAAAGAATAACTGAAGAAATTCATGCCCACCAAACCAACCCTACAAAAAACACTGAAGAACATTCTAGAGAGAGAAAGAGAAAAGACCATGGTTTCAGGAACAGTGGCAGAGGGGGCTCACTGAGTGAGACAGACAATGGAATGAAGGAGAAAAGTAGGCAACCAATGGCAGGAAAATAGCATGACAGAGATGAGGCAAAGAACGTTAGCCATAATCACTAACATGGTTGGCCTCATACACTAATAAAAAGAAACACAGGCAGAGTGGACCAGGAAATAGGGTCCATCAATAATGCTTTATACAAGAAACACATTTAACCCAAAAGGGTTAACAGGGTTAACAGACGGAAAGTTAAAGGTGAGAAAACAATGCTCTATGTGACAGGGAACCAGAAAAAAGTAGGGGTAGCTTGCCCATTAGCTGCAGACTGGTTAGAAAGTCATGATACTTTTATAAAATGCAAAACTACTCAGCTATAAAGAAAGATAACCTTGAGGCTCTTGTAGGTAAATGAATACAACTTGAGATCATGCTCAGGGGTAAAAAGTTTCAGAGTCACATAGGTGAATAGCCTGTTGCCTCCCTAATCTAAAAACTAAAGGAGTCAGTGGGATACAAAATGTACAATGCACCCTGTGAAAGTGAAAGGGGAGGAACTGTCTAAAAAGCGAAGGCAGTGGCCATTGTTAATCTATCATTATGATTTGAAACCCATATTGTTTTCATTGTTCAGTTTAGTTTGGTTTTATTCTGTTTCAGTTTGTCTAAATGTATCATATTTGATGGCATGCAAAGCTATTTCACATATACAAAATATATTATGGTAACCATTTTTGACTTCCTATTAGCTTGATTTGAAACCCTGTATTGCTTTCATTGTTTTGTTTTGACTGATTTTATTCTATCATGTTTTGTTTGATTGTATCATGTCTAATGGTATAGGCAACCACTTTGAAGACCATAAGATGCATTATAATACCCACTGTGGTTTTACTGCTATCTTCTTTTGAAGTCTTATACTGTTTCCATTGTTTTGTTTTTATTGGTTTTATTCTGTACAATTTTGTTTGATTTTATTATGCCTGATGGTATGGGCAATTCATCTGAAGATAACAAGGGGCATTATGGTAGCCATTGTAGATCTTCTTGTATTTTGTTTTTAAGTCATGCACCATGTTCATCCTTTTGTTTTGATTGACTCTATTCTGCTTTGTTTCATTTGTCTTATTCTCTTCAAAATAAAAAAATGTTTAAAAAAAAGTCCTAGTGCCCAATAGACCTTAGAATATGATCTTACTCTGCAATGGTGTTGTTGGAAATGTCACTGGTTAAGATGAGGTCATACTGTAATAAGGTGGGTCCCTAATCCCATACGAACAACTGACAGGCACCCAGGGAGGACACCACAGGAAGATGAAGGCACAGGCTGAAGTAATGGGTCTACAAGTCAAAGACTGTCAAAGATCACCAACGAAGGGTTGAAGGTTTAGCTCAGTAGTGTAAGCACCTGTATGGTAAGCATGAGGTCATGAGTTCAATCTCTGGTACCAGAGAGGAAAAAACAAAAATCACCAATGAAGTACCAGAAGCTAAGTGAGAAGCATGGAACAGATTCTCCCTCAGAGAAGGAACCAACCCTCACCCACTGGCACAATGATCTTAAACTTCAAAGTTCTACGGATGTGAGTCCCATTGTTTAAGCCACCCAATGGATGGTACACTGTCACTGAAGACCCAGTAAACTAACACAGCCTATCCTGAAACATCTCCTGGATTATTCCTCCAGGAAGCAAGGAAACTTTCTTGGTGGCCAAAGTTGGAAGATGTTGAGCACATACTACCCAGTGCCTCTGTGACTAGCTCTTCCGGGAGTGGACCAGGCTTAGGACTCACCTTCTCTCTTCAGCCCCGTTCCTGAAGTTGGCACCCCTGCAAGTTTGCCACTTGGGTGGAAAGCAAGCCCATTTGGACCTCATTCCCAAGCCTGTCCTCCAACTGTTTTGATCTGTAATGACACAGATATTCTGAGCTCCATCTGTCTGAATTCTGTGTTAAATTCATCAGTAGCCTCTACCCTCTTGGAGGAGAAGGAAGCGATTCATTATCACCTTCTAAACCCTACAGTAGTTGGACCCACATGGTGCCACCCGACATCACACTCACAGCAGATGTCCATGTGCAAGAGAAGGACTTGTCTCCTAATGCTTCAAGGGCATCCCGTGGGAGGTCAAGCTCCTGAGGTCTGACTGGCCGCCCTGGCAGAAGAGAGAGCCTGAGCACACTCAGACTCCCCGTTCCTCAGCACACTGAGTAGAGCATCCCTGCCAGGGCCACCCCACTCAGAGCCTGCCCCACAGTGCATCCCCGCCTTCCCTAAGCCTACTTCCACCCTTCCTGAAGCTCAATCCCACCCTTCCTCTGAGCTCACTTCCGCCCTTCCTCTTCAGCCTATATATACTCCTGCACTTCCTCAATAAAGCCAGACCAGCGTCATCAGCCTGATCTCCAGACTTGTCTCTCCATCGCCCCTTGCCAGTCCCCCGCAGCCCCAAAAAGGCTACAATCCCCCACTTTTCATGTGTTAGAAAATTAATCCTTGAATGTATGTCCTGTTGGTATTTGGAGAAGGAGCCTTCTGTGCAGTCATTAGAATAATATATAGTCATCAGGGTGAATCCCCCATGATGCCTTGTAAGAAGAGAAACCTGACCTGGCACATACTTGCTCCATCTCGATATGTGACGCCCTCTGCCGTGTTATGATGTAACAGACCTTACCAGAGCCCAGCACCATGCTCTTGGACTTCCCAGCTACCAGAACACAAAGCTTAATAAACTTCCATTGATGTAAGTTACCTGGTCTCAGGCATTTTGTTATAGCAGCAGAAAGTATACTAAGACACCTGGCTGTCATCACAGAACTATTAAATAGAGGACTCCAGCGTTCAACCTGGGTCCCACAGTGCCCCGTTTTTTCAGTAAAATTGGTGTTCTGGCTTATGATAACAGGTCAGGTTTTCAGCAGGAAGAGGAGGAGGAGGATTCATATCTTAAAGATCTTAAATGAGATGAGGAGAAAGTACAGTTGCTTACTAGTAAGAATCAAAAAAATTAAGTAGACCTGGGCTTTCCAAACCAAACAGTGCTCAGTCATCTATGAAAGTAGCCAAGAGGAACAATTTAACCATGCTGGGGAGGAAAGTCTGAGACTACTTCAGGAGCAGTCCTACTAGCCAGAAGCTATTTGGACAGCGTTTGTTATCCCAAAGATACAGAAACACACCACTTCCCACTACAGCCCCATTTTCTGCCCTCTCTTTTCTTCTTTTCTTGTATCACCCAGTAACCTAGATTTGCCAGTCACCACCACCACCACATCACATCAGCATGGAAGAGGTGAGGTGCTTTGTAATGGACAGCTTCTAAAGAAACCATCTTAAGTCCAAGCAATAGATGACAAGGACCACAGCTGAAACAGTAACTTACATGACAGAGTCAAGAGGAGCTCTAAAATCTCTGGCAATAAAATTCATCACAGATCCACAGGGTTATATTTCAATGTATGTGCTAAACAACATCAGAACAAGTTTAGAAAGACTGGTCCAAATGTGATTCCACATTAAGTAACTGACTGTCTAACTACAGGAGCCCATGGTGTCACGTGTCTGCAAAGGAAGGGAAGAAGGGGTGAGGGGGAGAAGAGGACAGCGTGCTACTTAGACTGGATCTAGAAAAGGTGAGGTTAACAGTTCAAACACAGCTAGAGTAATGAGATCAGTTATGGGAAAACAAACTCATTTCATCGAGGTCCTTGTCAATCCGGAGAATAATCCTAAAAAGGTAGCAAGGATCCTGTGCTATCTGAAAACAAAGTCAAGGAATGAAAAGTTGGAGGAAATGGTAGTGTAATGTGGAAACAGGGTGTAGATCGAAGACGTCACAGTGGTCTCCAGCAACTCCTGGGCTCTAAAGCCCGTGAGTGAACTCACTGGAAGAGGGATTTCAATTCAGTATTAAAAGTGGAGATAGGAAAATGCTGGGAGGGTCTACTTTGTAATAAAGTGCTGATGGTCAAATGTATGCAAGTGGGGATTCTAGACAGACACCAGGAATATCGCAGAAGAGCTCAGGGATAAGAAGGGGTCGCTATGCACAAGCATCGTGGCTCTCTGAGCTCCACAGTGATATCTACACCACATGCCAAGAGCACGGCCACCCCTCCAAGCTGAGACTCCTCAGGAAACCTGTTCCTAATCACACCCTATCAATTGTTCCACTCCCATGCCTTGGCATCCAATGTGTGTGCTGGGGGTAAGGGGAGCCCCCACATCAACCACCTCACCAACCGTGGACAACAACCGGGAGTCCTAGAGCTCAATTCAGCCTGACACTAACTCATAAGTGCTTGACCAGTGGGCCAGCATGGATGCCATGGCTTAGGGACTCAGTCCCACCAGACTGCTTCGGCCTCAGACACCAGCTATAAATGCAGTGCCCACACTTCTGTCTCTGCAACCACAAGTTCAAGGGTCCCCACACCCCCCTCTCTGGGGTCAATAATTTGCTAGAATGGCTCACAGAACTCAGGAAAACCATTTACTTACTGTGGCAGGATTATCACAATGAATACGACTCGAGGGCAGCTGAATGTTTGACATAAACAGGGCGAGGAATGGCAGAGGGGCAGGGGACACCCCGTGTCACCTCCCAGCACTAATCCAGGCCCTCTCAGAACCCGCTGACAGTGACCTTCCAGACGTGCCTTGTGAGTAAGTCACCAGCCATGGCACTAACTCTATCTTCAGCCTCCCTCTTCTCCAGCGAGGGAAGATGGGGCTAAAAGCTTCAATCCCAGATCACACAACTTGGGTCTTTAGGCCGACCAGTCTCCATCCCAAAGCCACCTAGGGCAGCACCAGTGCCAATCATCACATTAGATTAAAAAAGAAAGACTGTTTATCACTCTGGATGTGAAGAATGTTGGCAGCTGTGTGCCAGGAATGAGGACCAGATTTTTATTTCTTATCACACAAAGCCTGCCCTGCCCATGACCCCAAAGATCTGACTTTCCGGGCAGCTGGGTAATGAGCCTGGCATGAGGACATCCACAGACAGCTTCTATTTTCATTCCCAGAGGCCGTGCCTGTTTGTTTTGTTTCCATGTGGTGCCAGCTTCTAGTGGGAGGTGGGAGGAGAGAGTGCAGAGTGGGACCATAAGTGACAACAGAAGGGTGATGCAACACGCAAGCTGACACAAGGGACACGCCCACCTGCCACCCATGTGCATCTGGTGAAGGGAGTTGTAGGCCTGCCAATCCTCAAGTCAACCAGAAGCATCCCCGGCCAAGGCCACTGGCAGCTGAAAACATCGTGGGAGAACTGGGCCATGACCCACAGCACTGCGAGGCCCGCCCCAACCATTAAATTAGACTAATAACAAGCAGTAGCTATTGAGCCGCGCCTCAGCCAGCCCCTGTGCAATGTGTCATCTCTAATCATCACTGCCAACATGGTAATGAAGGCATCGTACCTGCTTCACAGAGAAGGCACAGTGATTCCAATACTGAGTGACCCGCTCCGAGTCACGCAGCTGGTGAATGACACGGGTCACGAACCCAGAGGTCACGGCTTAGCATCATCGCACCGTGTGTTTAGAAAGAGAGAGACACATTAAAAACACACACGTGTCTAAGTAGCTGAAGCCAACAGGTCCCAGAGCAGATGGTTCAGGAGTCCCCTCCACTCTGAGACCAAACACTCTCCCTTCTCCTTGTTCTATGAAACCCGAGGTCTTAAAACCACACACGCACAAACTGCACCCCACGCTTCAACCCAAAAGATTCAGTGCGTAAAAAGCAGAGTGGGTCTTGCGCCAAGAAGTCAGAGCCAATTTATTTTAGTCTTGATGTTAAGACAGCCAGCACCAGGTTGAGGCTGAGAAATGCTCCTTCTAATTAAAACTTTATTTTCAAACACATGTCACAGTTTCAACATGGTGAGACTCATTTCTTGCTATGTAGATTTCTAAGAGTAGAAACAGCTGCTGCTAACTGACAGTCTCTCCCATTCATTTTGGGATCACCAGAGGATCGTAGGGGCAGAGAGGCACTATCATGCCCAGGACAGTAGCAAGAGAAGTCCTGCAACCCTCAACAGAACTGCAACAGCAAGAACAAGGAGAGAGGAGAGACTGCTGTAAACTTCGCCAACACGGCAATTGGTACTTCATTACGGGACCGGTACACCCAGGCAAGCAGCAGGCTGATGAATCTGCCTGGAGGACCACACACATCGAGTGGGGAAGCAGAGTCCGGCATAAGAACTCCCAAGTGGATCCAAAGCATCCCTGGAGAAAGGACAGACACCGGGCTTCTACAGACCAGCTCAACGCTGCAAAAGGACTGCCCACTGCTGTGGACGAGATGCTTACATGCCCACAACTCTCGTACACGGAATCCTCCCCCGTAAGTTGGTAGTTAGGAGGTGAGTCCTCTGGGAGGTGATTAGGTCCTGAACGTGGATCAGCGCCCTTATGAGAGAGACCCCAAAGAACAGCTTCTCTTCCGCCCTATGAGGACACAGTAAGTGTGAGCTGTCTGTGAACCAGGAAGTGGCCCTCATCAGACATAAATGTGTGGCATCCTGATCTGGTACTTCCAGGACCCCAGAAGTGTGTTGTCCGTAAGCCACTACAGGTCAATGGGTTATGCTCTTACATCACTCTGAACAGGGTGAGATACCCTTAAAACACTGTGCCCCAAACATCTGTCACTCTCCATGTCCCCCACTGGACTCCACAGAGAGAAGTCAGGTGGGACAGGGCACAGGACCCTACCAAACACAACAGTCCGTCCTTACCTGTGGCCACAGTAACACCAGGGAGCCGGCATTGTGGGGACCCTCAAGTCCAGCTCCCCTCCCAGCCAGGGACCTAAGTAAACAAATAGTTCACATTAACCAGTGTGAAATCGGGGGAGAGACAACGTGAAAGAATTGGGAAAAGGCTGAAAGAGAATACAAGCAGTTTCAAGTCTTCTGCCCATCACTTTCTAGCTGGGTAAATTGACTCACGATCCAACTGCAAAATCCCAAAGACCACAGCACAGTGTGTCTGAAAATCTCAGATTTTTGCTCCCCAAGGAAGGGGACTCTACAGAATGTCCAGGATACTGGCCTGAGCCATGGTCATCTTTTCATTCAAGGACTTCCATTATGGCCAGTACTATAGTCTAAGTGTTTGTGGTTCTCCTCACCCCCCAAAAAAAATTCACATCTCAAAATCTTAGCCCCCAAAGGGTTGGTATTAGGAGCAGAGCCTTTGATAGGCTGTGTGAAGCAGCTTTTTGTTACTACAACAAACTACATGAGACCAGCTACTTTATAAAGACAAAAGGTTTGCTTTAGTCCACAGTTCTAGAAATGCAAGCTCAATAGCCTTCATCTAATGGTAGCCTTTCCTGCTGGCAAAATTCTGAGACAGTACAGAGAGTCACATGACAAGAGACAGGTAGCACACATATATGTGTCACTCTCCCTATGGTGCTTATAAAGCCACCAGGACTCAATCCAAAGGGCTCCACCCTACCTTATCCTAATTCTTCCCAATCTCCAAACACCACAAGCAGATCAAGTTTCCACCCTTTCACTGCCATTAACACATGACCTTAGGGGCTGACTACAACATACAAGGCCTTGGAGAAAACTCAAACAATATCCAAACCACTGCAGAGGCAATCTGGTCATAAAGCCTCTGAGTGCTTGGAGCCCTTTCATAAAAGATACCCCTAAAGACCTACCTCACCCCTTCTCCCTCATGAGGACCCAAAGCAAAGTCACATCTAGTGCAAATCAGGAAACAAGTTCTGACCAGGTACCATCTGGCAACACATGGTTCTGGACTTCTTAGCCTCCAGAATGATGAGAAATGAATTTCTGTTATTTACTAGCAACCTGGTTTCTGGTACTTCATTACAGCAGCGCAAGGCGACTAAGACAAGAAAAGATATTCCATCTTTTCCCATCTGTGACAGAGTAGCCGAGCCCTCGGGAAATGCAGTTCTACAAGATGGACAAGAAAGGAAACCACAAGTGAAGAACTGGGTGCTGTGCACCACAAATTTACCCTTGAGACTGGCGCCAATTTTGGAATAATAAATCCACAGAGGAGCAGAGAAATAAGACCAAATCCAGAGCAACAAGCTGCCTTCAGAGAAGGCAGACCACGCCTCACTCTGCGGCTCATGCATGTTCCAGCTAGTCCCAGCAATGCAGACCAGGTGTTCCTCAGATAGGAGCTGCTACGGTTTAGCATCTGCAGTGGCTCCAAAGACCACAGAGTGAAGACCTGGTCACCATCCTGTGATGCTGCTGGGAAGTGGCAGAACCTTCAAATCGTGGGCCTCATGGAAGATCTGTAGGTCGCTTCAGGGGAGGGTGCCACTGAAGCAGACTGTGGGACCCCATCCTCCTCCTCTCTCCCCATCTTTTGTTTCCTGGTCCCTAAGAAGTGAACAGATATCCTCCACCACACACTCCCGCCATGATGTTGTGCCTCATCATGGGCCCACAGCAACGAGTCCAAATCACCATGGACTAAGACCCCTGAAACCGTGAGCCAAAATAAACTTCTACTCCTTCTAGGTTGATTATCTTGGATACTCTGTCACAGCAACAGAACGTTAACTAATACAGGGCCATCTTCACCTTCACATCTCTTAGACAAGAGAACATGCAATGATTCAGATACAAAGAGGCTATGCTGTCGGGTAGGCATTTTTTAACTGACTGTGGTGCTATAGTTTGAATGTGTTTCCTAAAGTTCATGTATTTGAAACTTAGTCCATAAATGGGCCAGGATCCGGTCTAAGCATCGAATGTGTCAGCACACTTAATCCTCAGAACACGCCTGAGGGCTAAGTGTGGCTACTGCACCCACTTTGTGGGACAAATGAGGCACAAAGAGGATAGGTACCCTCTTGCAAGGTCACAGCTTAGGCCCAGAGCCCATTCTCTCAGCTCTGCACCTCCTCCTGACCTCAGAGAAGTTCATGGAGCCTGAATATCAGATGCTCTGATTCCACGGGGCAGTCTTCATGAACAGAAAGGTTCCCACAGGAGTTCAGGAGTGACCCTCATCCCAGTAAGTGGAAATCTACAGCTCACCCCAGTCCTGTACCAACTGAAGATTCACAACTCACAATAACTCTCTTCCACCATGCACTATGAACTGTGTAGGCAGAGGCACCTTGGGGCTTTGTTAATAGACCTGGTGTCCTTTGGGAAGACAGGGAACCCCAGCCACCCAGAGCCAGAACACCAAGCACTCCCCGCTCTGGATAATTCTGGAAAAGAATGGAAACCTGCACCCCTGACAGCTGTTCAGTGGCCTCAGAGATTCCTGCTGCTACTACCACCACCACCAAACCTGACCCAAGAGTGGCATTCAGCACAAAGTGCAGGAGAAGTGACCGTCTTGATGTCCTGGGCCATTCCTAGAGGGCAGAACAAGAGAGGCCCTGGGAGCGCTGGAAATCTGGGTGACTGAGCCTCCTTGTGCAGCATGAATTAGGAAGCACTTCCTTGCACTGGGCTAAAATCCAGGTCCTGGGCTCAGTTGTGTTCTTTAATCATAGCTGTTACAATGGAGGGCTCCTCTGTGCCCATGGCCGAGTGAGCCATTTCAGCGAGCTCAGCTCCAGGCTGGGGGAGGCGCCCTGTGCTCCCCCCGCTCCTCCTGCCAAAAGGGGACCACGCTGGGCTGCCCTCCCGATGGGAAGCCCGAGGCCCATGGAAGTCCAGTGATCTTCAACAGGGAACCCAGGAGAAGGGCTCTTCACCCACTGCTGGACCTTACAGGAATCACATCAGTGCTCAGCCCCGTAGATGCCACAGGAAGTGACAACGAGATCTCCCTTAACCAGGCCCCTCACCAAGGAGCGGAGGTCACTTTGTGACAAGGCTGCCCCCAAGGTAACTCACTCCCACAGGGACAGCCCGGACTCAGCCATGGAGGCCCAGCCCTCCTGTGAGTTTCCTGTGAGTTTCCTGTCAGGATGGAAGCTGCGTTTCACCGTGGCATTTGGAGGAAGCACTCGAACCCCAGCAGAGGTGGCATCACAGCCAGACAGGCCGCTCCGTGGATTCCAAGATGCTGCCACGTGGATGCTTGATGCAAAACCTACCACAGGCACACAGAGACTGGGAAGGGCGCCCTGAGCTCTGTGGGTCCTGCAGGCGCCCGATGCCCTGGTCACCCACGGCCTCGGCTAGCAGAGCTACAGACAGTCCGAGTGGCTAAAGCTGGAGAGACCAGCACAGGGGATCTGTTCTGGCTTATATGGCTCTTGGAAAGTGACTGGATTACGGGGCTCTTAGGAGCTGGGGCCTGGTCAGAGGAAGTGGGTCCCTGGGGGCGCAGCTTGGAAGGGTTCATCTCCCTCCTGGCCCCTCGCTGCACACCCCAAGCCAGGAGCAGCTGTCCTCTGCCTTGCCTTCCTGCCATGCCCTTCTGCCTGGGGACCAGCAACTGTGGACTGAAGCCTCTACACACTGCCGGTCAACAGAAGCCTCTTCTCCTTTAAATCGCAGGTGTCACAGCAAGGACAGTGAGGAAGACAGCCTCAGAGCGCTGGCCTGCTTCGCCCCAGGGAGACATCCACGCTGTCTGGAAACACATCCGGGGAGCCACTAGTGTCCAGGGGGCCCCGATACGCAGTGCACAGGTCCACACTCTCCGTGAGTTCAGCCAGCCCAAAGGGTCACACAGCCAAGGCTGACACATTCTTGGAACACCCTGATCCCTGCAGCCAGAAGCAAGAGTTTCAGCCTGCTCCACAGAGTCGGTCCTGGGATTTAGAAGGGTGCCTAGCAGGAAGTGTGAATGCAGGGCAGTCAGCGGGGAGTCGCTGCCAGGCATCGGCGGGGGTGGGTCCCAGGACTCTCGCAACACCAAACTCCACAGGCGCTCAAGTCTCATGGAAAATGCTACAGTGTTTGTGTGAAGCCTACCCACAACCTCACAGATACATAAAGTCACTCCAGATTACTTGAATACCTGACCCAATGTACATAGCTGTATCACACTATTGGGGGAATCATAAAAATGAAAACTGTCTGTACATTTCAGTACAGATGAGGGTTTGTGTGTTTCTTAACATTCTCAATTCAGGGTTAGTTTACTGAAGCTAAGGGTGTGGAACTCACAGATAGGAGAAACCAACTGTCAGAGATCTTTATAATCACTCCTCACAACCACCTTAATCCCATTCACAGGCTGGGGAGCCGAGGCATGTAAAGACAACATACCAGCTGGCCGTGGTGGCATATGTTTGTATTAGCTACTCAGGAAGCTGAAGCAGGAGAATCATAAGTATAAGTTAGCCTGGAAAAGTTAGCGAGACCCTGTTTCAAAAATTTTTTTTAAAAAGTGCCCAGTTCCTGGCCCTGAATCAGGGTCAGAAGATCGCTGTAGCTGCTGGTCTCAAACAGGAGCCTAAAGAGAATTCTTTCTGTGGCCTGTTGGCCATTTCAGAACTTTGGAAATGGAATGGTCAATTCATCAGAAAGAAATAGCGGCTGTGAGTGTGGCAGGCTTCGGCAGCCCGCAAGAGAGAGACCCTGGCGTCTCGGGACCTGCACCATGTGGTGACCTGGGGTGCCAGGAGAACAAGCAGCTCCCGCCATCTCTGATGGGCGGCTGTCAGTGTGGCAGCCTTCCGCAGCCCCCAAGAGAGAGACCCTGGTGCCTTGGTACCTGCACCATGGGGCAACCTGGGGTGCCAGGAGAACAAGGAACTCTCCCCTCTCTGGTGAGTGGCTGTGAGCCTGCCGGGTGCAGGCTGAGAACCAAACATCTCATGTCGTCCTGTCCCCCATCTCGTGCCCCACCCTGTGCCCCGCCCCCCCCTTAGCAAGTGGGAGCCAGTGAACTGGGCATCTTGTGAAAGATTGGCTATGTTGTTTTGTATGAACTCTCCGTATACAAAGATATGGACAACCATTTGGAAGAAAACAAGAGACAATATGATAGATAATGAAGACCTCTGGTTGTCTAGCTTTGAGATTTATGCTTTATGTCTCGTTTTGTTCTGTTTTGTTGCATTAAATTTTACCCCCTTTAATATTAAAAAAAAAAGTGCCCAGTTGAGTTGCACACACCTGTAATCCCAGTGCTCAGGAGGCCGAGACAGGAGATCTCTGTAAGTTCAAGGCCAGCCTGGGCTAGATGGTCAATTCAAGGTCAGCCTGAACCACATAGCAGGATTCTGCCTCAAAAAAAAATTCCAAATATTAAAAAAAAATTTTTTTTTAAGAATTGTTTAGTGATATAAAACCCCTGGGTTCAATACCCAGCCACACACACAAACACACGCACACACAATCTTTGTGGGAAAAAAAAAAAAAACATAAAAATGACATTGGTTTGGGTTGCTACAACAATGTAGCTCAAAATTTAAAACAAAAGATGACATGTCTCAGAAGTGGAGCTGGGATTTGATTTGAATCCAAGTCGTCTGACCCCAAGAGTATTCACTGACAGAAAAATACAAATTAAATCTTTATTTTGTGTGATCTTCATTATGTACCACTGACAAGAAAAAAGAAAAAGGGAAGGGAAGAAGGGCAGAGAAAGGGAAGGAGACAGAGGAAACGACACAGGATATAGGACAAAAAGACCAACATGCTCGCAGCAGCTGTGCTTGAGTTGAAGTAATGGGTAATTCTGTGTTCTCCCTGTTCCTTCCTGTTTTTCTTCACCTCTCCAGAGAAAATGCATTGCACAGCCCCCCAAAATTAAGAGATCAAAAATGCCCACCCAAGCATACCTCGCAGATATCTTCAGCAACAGGCGACTCTAAACTCACAGAAGGGACCGTGCTGAGGAAAAGGGTGGGGACACCCTTGGCAGATGAAAGGGGACATCCTGGGTCACTCAGCCTTCACAGCCTTGGTGACCGCCAGCTACGGAGCAGAAATCTGGCCAACTCCTCACCGCCTCCAGCAGCAGGTCCAGAGCAGAAGGGACTGGGCCGCACCTGGAGTAGATTCCCGGCGTCTCAGCACTCAAAGTTCATATCCAAAACAGTCAGGCCTCCAGACCACGAAAATGGTCTCCCATCAGCTTTAATAACTGGTAGGAGGGAGAGGGGAAAAGAAGAAATGTTTCATCCTGGGCTGACTATGAAAGTTTATTTTATGAGAAAAGATAAAAGAAATCTGGAGTGCCCTGTAAAGTTTGCTTTTCCAGTTTTTTCTCCAAAGGATGTGCACATGCGGTCATATACACCGTCTGCTTGGAGTTGACTCCCACTGAAATGACCCGTGCAGGAAGAGGTGCCATCACCCACCGAGTCTTTTCTGTTACTGCTTTGTGGTTTGCTACGAGAAATAGGCTGGGTTCCCAGGAAGACTATGATTTGGGGTCATAAACAGGTCCCCTTTTAACTCCACCTTCTGGAAAATGAGTGAGTTCAGAGTCGCAAAACAAAGCAAAACGTTCTTGCAAATATCCCAATTTTCAGAAAGAATCTCGAAAACTAAGATGTCACACCCATAATGCAGAGCTTCAAAACACCCAGAAGTCGCTATTAGTGAATGAAAGAAATAAAATGATTTTTTTAAGGCCATCGTCAGGGCTGTCTATACTTTAAAAATAAAATGAAATAGTAATAAATTCCTAGTTGTCTTTACAAGAACCACTCCTGGACAATTTTCTCCCTGTCCATAGCACTGAGATTGTTTCAGTTTGTGTTCTAGGTTCAACCAGAGATCAGCCCCTCTCAGCAGCCTCAGTTGGTCCCAGAATAAAGCAAGAAGTACATCACACAGCCCTCCTGCCCGTTACTGGCTAGATCTGGCCGTGTGACTCAGCTCAAGCCAATGCAACAAGAAAGGAAGCCCACTGCACGCAGTTCTAGGAAGGACTTTCTCCCCAGGTGAAGCGAGGCAAACTGAACGAAATGCTTGTTTTGTTTGGGTTTTTTTTTTTTTTTTGTCTTGTTTTGTTATTTTTTGAGACAAATCTTGCTTTGTAGTTCAGGCTGGTCTTGAACTCACTATTAGCCCAGGCTGGCCTCAGATTTGCTCTGGTTTAGCTTCCCTAGTGCTGGGATTACACGTGTGTACCACCACCCTGGGCTGTTTTGTCTTGTTTTGTTTTGGGCAAGCTATAAAGCAGATTACAGTAGAAAAATATAAAGAACTCATGGATCTGTTGCCATCACTAACTGTCAAAGTGACAATGGACAGATCATTTGCGATACTAAACCCCAGAATGTTTAAAATGTGCTTAGTTGGGTCTTTTGCTTCTAGTAACCAAAATCATCTTAACTAGCAGAACCCTAGACCAGGGTCCAGGATTTTACAGGCATCTTAAACCTGAAAGAGAATGTGTAACATGCTTGGGGAAAATCCCCAGAGAGACAGGGAGAAGACAGGTGACAACACCCCCTCCTCCACAACCCTACCAGCAGGTTACACCTCAATACCCTTTAAGGGTGTACAAGCAATAGAAGACATTTAGGGGTCACATGAAAGAAGTGGAGACCAAGCCGGGATTCTAGAGACCTCTCGTAGCCTGCCACCTGCTAAGTTATCCCCAAGTTTAGACTGAAAACCGACAGACAGATCTGCAAGGCTTCGGGAAGAAAAGCCTCCAAAGCAGTTTGCTCAGGAAATGGAGACTGGTGGAGAACACGAGGAGCGGATAACAGTCGGGACACAAATCATCCTGTCAGAAATATAAATCTCGTGTAGGCCTCTCCGCTCTCAGAAAGCTGCCATAAACAAACGATAACACCATCTGACTGGATGGAGAATCTCCGCTCTGCTATGTGGCGGTGGGTGTAGCTTTTAAAAACTGACTTCTACGTAAGCATTAAGAGTAATTACTGTATACACGCACGTACATGCACACAACATGCAAATATTCAATTAAAACATTTACCTATCACACTGATTACACAGACACTCCCCCCCACCCTGATTACACATGTGCCCAATGAAAAGAACAGAAGAAATCCTGACAAATAAAGATCCCCAGGTGTATAATAAAGCTGTCTTTTTAATTAAATTCAGTTGTCAGTTAAAATATGGTTTTCTTTGTCTTTTGTCTTTATGGTACTAAGAATCAAACCAAGCTCTTTGTACTGAGCAACATTCTCAGCCTTTTTATTTTTTTTAAGAGAGGGTCTCACCAAGTTGCCCAGACAGGGCTCAAATTTGTATTCTTTCTGCCTTTAACCCTAGGACTACAGGTGTGTACCACAGCCTCCAGCCAAAATATGCATTTTTTAAAATGAAGTTGTTTAAATTGAGCGCTTCTCAGCCTCTTGGCTAAGATCAAGTGTGAAGTAGTTTAAGTTGCACACAAATTCCCATGCACTTCCGGTCTTTAAAACGGAAGACTCACTAAAAACCACTCGGTGACCTTCCTGCCTTATTAACTCCATCTGTGCACATCTGCACACCAGCCACAGGCCGGGAACCATGTGGGTCCTACTTTACTACGAACAAGTGACCACAAGTGAAATCCTTCTGGAACACAGAAAATGAGAGGAGGCAGGAAGGAAGATAAAGTCAATCTTCTAAGACTGTCATCCAAGGCAGGAGGGATAAGGAGACGGTGAAATATGCACGCACATCACATAAGGTGCACAGACAATCCAGGATCAAACAGAGATGAAATGAGACAGGCCTTTCTGTGAGGATGAGACCCCTAACGCTGTCTCTGGACAGGCTGTGAGAGACAGGTGGCACCGAACATGAACTCTTAAAGAAGGAAGAAACCAGATAAACTGGCATGTTTCGGAAAGCACCAGCAAAAGTGAAGATCAGAAAAACATCAAGAAGAATTCTGAAAAGCGAGCACAGCGACACAGTGCACGGGGACGCAGGTGCACACAGGCGAAGCAAGAGCCACAGCAAGACAGATGGAAGCGCTGACAGCGTCAGGGGGTGGGGGGTCAGGCTGAGGCTCCCGCCCTGTGTGATACCACGAAGGCTCAGGAGACGTCTGGCTTGGCAGCGGCGCAGCAGAGCTCGGGTAGATAAATCCTGCAACAGGGAGGGCAGTGATCCAGACTCGGGACTTGGGGCAGAGATAATGTAGAGAGCTGGCATGGCACAGGCGGCTCCAGCAGTATTTCTTACACTGATTCAAGCCTCCTGTGGGCAGGAGTTAGATCTCTCTGCAGCCTCTGCTAGCTCTGCCTGCCTCCAACCTCCCCAACCTCCCCAACCAAGGACTGGAGGATAGAAGCTCTGTCCCTTCTTCCCGGGAACAAATAGGAGGATGGGACAGAAGTGGGTGGGAAAGGCTGCAGATCCCTGAAGGAATGACTTTCCACTGCGACAAGAACAGACTAACCCAGGGCCAGGGGTTTAGCTCAACGGTGTAAGTACCTGCTTGGCAAATGCAAGGTCATGAGTTCAATCCCCAGTACCAAAAAAAAAAAAAAGAACGGACTAACCCGCTCCCCCCTCTCTGCTCCCACAAGAGGAAAGTCACCGAGGCGAGTCTTAACACTTAATAAAATGCATAGCCACACATAAAACATGAAATAAGACTTGGAAAAAGATACCATGGGTGTACATATGAGTAAGTGCAAAGCTACCTTGTCCTTCAGATAACACACTGAATAGCAAAGGGACAGAATGTCTCCAGTGTACCTAAAATAGGTCGGAAAAGATGATGTGTGTGCAGGGAAACATGTCATGCATAAATGTGTGTGGGTGCATATTTATATACATGAGAGAGAATGGCACATATGGCAAAGAACACAAAATGCAAACTGCAGGACATGGATAAAAGGTGTGTATTTTAGTCCCTTTGTGCTGCTATAGTAAAATACCTGAGGCTTGGTAATTTATAGAGAAGAGAAATTTATTTTCATGCAGTTCTAGAGATTGAGAAGCCAGTGGATTCGGTATTCAGCGAGGGTTGCTCTCTGCCTCCGGTACAGCACCAGGATTGCTGCAGCCTACAGAGGAAGGACGCTGGGTCCTCACACGTGGGAACCCAGAAGGGCAGGAGAGCCGGATGGCGTGTGCAGCCACCTTTAGAAGGGCCCATTCGTGAGTGAGGAGCCCTCCTATCCTAAGCACCTCTCCATGTCCCCACATCTCAGTACATCACACAGCAGCCCCTGACTACTGGGAGCAGTGGGGACCACAGTGAAACTACAGCTTTCTATACTATTCTTGCAACTTTTATACTATTGCTGCAACTTGCAACAAGCATGAGCAATCTTACAGGTTGCTAAGATCTTCAGAGTATTCTAGGTGAAAAACCTCCAGAATGGGATAGGGAGAATGCTGCCATTTGTACACGAAGTGGACCGAGAAAGCCCGCAAGATACACAGGCACATAGACATGCAGTTATTTGTAGATAATGCAGCTGTAATGACATGTGAGAAACTGGCCACATGTGATGCCTCTGCAGAGGGGAACAGGGTAACTGAATGAGAGAGGGGAGGAAGAAAGATTTCACAAACTTCTCTGTACACTTTCAATTTTGAGTCATGGGATTATACCGCCTATTCAAAGTAAAAATAAAATAAAATTACTTTGAAAAAAGGTTAAAGAAACAAATGTAATAGCGCATAGCACATAGACCAGAGGAGCAGTTTAGACCAGACAAACATAAAAAATGGGATAAAAATCACCTGGTAGGTTGCTGCCCAGATGTGACCCCATGGGCCACTGGGCCCAGAGAACTGCCAGTTTAGAAAGGGCTCATTCCAGACAAAGGGCTTGGAAAGGCATGTTCCATCAAGTTTCTGCTTAAATTGGATAGAATTTTCCCATAAAATAAATTATGTGATTTGCTTATGACAGACGACTCTTCACAACCCTGCCCCCAAGCGGATACTGCTTGTTCTCAGATTTAATCATCTGACACTGCTACATCTGTCCTCTTGCCGAGCCCCGGAGACAGGCTTGGGGGGCTGGTGGGAACCCACTCAGAAACAGGCCCGCATATAAACAGCCATCCCAGTGACGGTGACAGCCACCCCACCTTGAAGAGAGTAGCCCCCAAGCCACAAGCCAGGGGTCTGAAGCAAAGAGAATCTTGGATCTGTGAGATATTTTCTTGAGTGTTCCAAGACGATCACAGATGAATCCAACAACCACCGATTCGGAATAGAGAAATCTACTGTCTCGCCTTCCTCGAATCCCTGCCTACTAAGCATCAGGGGCACTGAACGCGTTCTCCGGCAGTAACAGAAAGGTAGGAAGCTGCTGCTGTCTGGAGAAACCAGACTGAGAAAGCGGCACAAGTGCCTCTAGCAGGCCAGCGGTCAGAACACCAGGCAGGGGTAAGCCTGAGGCAGCCCCGGCCCTTGAAGAACGCCAGAGCTACTGTCAGAGCCATGAGCTCAACTCTGTCACCAGTTCTGGAGTGTTCGGGGGGACCGTTTGGTTGGTCACATCTGAGAGCTGCCATGCACGCTGTATCCAAAATGGCATCCATGTTGGGGGACGGAGAAGAAAGAACAGGGGGTAAGAGAAGTCCAGTGGATGGAGACAAACATTACTGACAATAACAAAA